>PVKV010005939.1:95294-110206 GCA_004027835.1 Alouatta palliata | reverse complement strand
CTCTACTAAAAATACAAAATTAGTCGAGCATGGTGGCACACACCCATAATCCCAGCTACTTGGCAGGCTAAGCCAGGAGAATTACTTAAACCCAAGAGGCGGAGGTTGCGGTGAGCCAAGGTTGTGCCATTGCACTCCAGCCTGGGCAACAAGAGCGAAACTCCGTCTCAAAAAAAAACAAAAAACAAAAAAAGAGGATTTATGTGAATGTTTTTCCTTCCTCGTTATCCGCACAAGGCTGCCGAGCTTGGAGTGATTCAGTGAATTGTCCACTGTTACTGGCTATGAAGGACCAGAGCCTGGACCCTTGGTTGTTGCCCAGATTGTGTGTGTGTGTGTGTGTGTGTGTGTGTGTGTGTGTGTATGCCTGTGTCTGTGTCCATTTATGTGTGTGAACTGGGTGCAGTGGCTCATGCCTGTAATCTCAATTTGGGAGGCCAAGGCGAGCAGATCCCTTGAGGTTAGGAGATCGAGATCAGCCTGACCAATATGGTGAGACCCCATCTCTACTAAAAATACAAAAATTAACCAGGCATGGTGGCAAACGCCTGTAATCCCAGCTACTCCAGAGACTGAGGTAGGAGAATCACTTGAACCAGCGAGCCGAGATGGTGCCACGGCACTTCAGCCTGGGTGACAGAGCAAGACTCTGTCTCAAAAAAAAAAAAAACAATTTATGTATGTGGATGAATGTATGTGGGTCCGGGTGTGCACGTGTGTAGGCCCATGTTGGGTGGGTGCCATGTATGTGAGCACTCTGTGTGTGTGATTGTGCAGGAGTGTGTGTATATGTGTGAGTGTGCATGACTGTGTATGAGTGTGTTGTGTGTATGCATGAGTGTGATGGGTGTGTGTGCATGGGTGGGTGTGTGCATGGGTACGTGTGTGCATGGGTGCGTGTGTGTGCCTAGGTGTGTGTGTGCATGAGTGTGTGGTCACTCCGTGTGTGCATGACTGCCAACTCACTTTGTGTTCGTGTGTGCATGAGTATAATTTATTTTGGACGGGAGGGGAAGTTTGTTGAGGAGTAGTAGCTCACACGATCACAGGGTCCCACAGTGGGCCGTCTGCAAGCTGAGGAGCAAGGAAGCCAGTCCGAGTCCTAAAGCTGAAGAGCTTGAGTCTGATGTTTGAGGGCAGGAAGCATCCAGCACGGGAGAAGGATGTAGGTTGGGAGGCGAGGCCAGGCTAGTCTTCTCACGTTCTTCTGCCTGTTCTTTATTCTGGCCTCACTGGCAGCTGATCAGATGGTGCCCACCCAGATTGAGGGTGGGTCTGCCTTCCCCAGTCCACTGACTCTAACATTAATCTCCTTTGGCCAACACCCTCACAGACACACCCAGGATCAGTACTTTGCATCCTTCAGTCCAATCAAGTTGACACTCAGTATTAGCTATCACAGCTGCTTTCTCTTATAGATGGGGAAACTGAGGCCCAGCAGCCCAGAGATGGACAGACACTTGCCTAAGATGACGCAGTGCTGTTACAGGCTAGATCCCGAGTCTCCTGGTTCCTCCCAGCTCATTACACCTTTGAGGACCCTAGAACAGGAGAAGCCACACTCTACGCTGGAACCTGTCCTCACACCACAGCCCATGAATTCTCCTTCTGTCCTTTCCCTCTGCCCAAATGGGGTCAGTGGAGGGAACGGATTCTGGGTGAAATCACACCTATTGGGAGCCTTTCAGACAAATATTTGAGAGTCACCAATTACCTGCTCCTCAAAGACATGCCTTTAACTTCCTGAGCATCCTGGTTGGCAGGGCGGGCGGCTGGGAGGCCCCCTGGAATCCCACCCATCACTGGCATATTGCAAGCACATGTTTTGTGCACACAGAGCTGCTCACCATAAACCAATGCTGAAAACCACATTAAAATAATCGGAGAAGAGAGCGCCACTTTGTGACATGCTTTATTTTATTTTATTTTTGACGTGGAAAGGAGCATGTTTTGGCTGCTAATCAAAGAGCTGGTGGGGGCCTCTTAGCAGAAACCAAACCAGTCTGAACTAGACCCACTAGGCACCCCCCTCCGGGACACTGGCTCTGGCTCCGGCGCCAGGGAGCTGAGAGGGGCCCCGAGACCAGGGGTGAGCTGCAGGGCTGGTCTGGAAACTGGACATCCCACCTGGCACGGTGGCTCACGCCTGTAATCCCAACTCTTTGGGAGGCCTAGGCTGATGGATCATCTGAGGTCAGGAGTCCAAGATCAGCCTGCCCAACAGGGTGAAATCCCGTCTCTACTTAAAAAAAAAAAAAAATGCAAAATTAGCTGGGCGTGGTGGACCATGCCTGTAATCCCAGCTACCCAGGAGGCTGAGGCAGGAGAACTGCTTGAACCAGGGAGGCGGAGGTTGCAGTAAGCTGAGATCACGCTATTACATTCCAGCCTGGACAACAAGAAAGAAACAGTGTCTCATTAAAAAAAAAAGAAAGAAGAGAAAGAAACTGGAGATCCCGGGTACCAGCCCTGAGTTCTGGGACACTGGATCCCTTTCCTCCTTTTGCCTAGCCTCCGTGTTCCTAACTGCAGAAGAGGTCCCTGGGGTGTCAGGACTGTATTTGCTCCTTCTGATGGGTCAGCGGGCACCGCGGCCCCTAAGGAGAGAGTGCGCTTCTCCCCAGCTCTGCAACATGGTTCGGACCATCACGGGGATTTCCAGCCAGAGTGCAGGCTTTTTGCATGGATTGGTCACATGCTGAGATTCATACCTTCCGTCCAATCCCTCTCCAATTTCCCCCTTACCTGCCCCGTCTGCGGCCTTCTTCTCCCTGTAAACATCCAAAAGCAACTCCTTACCACTCCCTAGAACCACTTCTTTTTTTTTTTTTTTTTTTTCTTTTCTTTTTGAGACAGAGTCTCACTCTGTCACCCAGGCTGGAGTACAGTGACATGATCTCGGCTCACTGCAACTTCTGCCTCCTGGGTTCAAGTGATTCTCCTGCCTCAGGCTCCCGAGTAGCTGGGATTACAGGTGCGTGCCACCACACCTGGCTAATTTTTGTATTTTTAGCAGAGATGGAGTTTCACCATGTTGGCCAGGCTGGTCTCAAACTCCTGACCTCAAGGGATCCACCTGCCTCAGCCTCCCAAAGTGCTGGGATTACAGACGTGAGCCACCACAGCCGGCCTTGCCTAGAACCGCTTCTAATCCTCCTTGCTCAGTGAAAAGTGCCACTCTACCTAGCCCATCCGCTGCTGAAATTAGAAACCTCAAAGCCTAATCTCTCTCCTTGTGACCCCGTTGCAAGGGATCCTCAGCATCCTATGGATTCTCCTAATCCATCTCCTCTTTTCTGTCCCTCCTGGCTTTTGTTTTGTTTTGTTTTGAGACAGAATCTTACCCCGCTGCCCTGTCTGGAGTGCAGTGGTGTGATCACGGTTCACTGCAGCCTCCACCTCCCCAGCTCAGGCGATCCTCCCACCTCCCCATCCTGATTAGCTGGGACCACAGGCACACGCCACCATGCCTAAGTTTTTGTATTTGTAATAGACACAGGGTTTCTCTGCATTGCCCAGGCTGGTCTCCTACTCCTGGGTTTAAGTGATCCTCCCTCCTCTGCTTCCCAAAGGCTGAGATTACAGGCATGAGCCACCGCAAGTGGCCCATTTTCTTACCTTAGATTTCACCCACCTATCAGAACTGTCTCAGCTACCTCCGGTCTCTCCCCGCCAAGAGCAAGAGGAAATCCAAACATTCCCCTTCCCTGTTTGAGACCCTTCTGTACTTTCTACCCCACCTGGATATCAGCCAAACAGCCCCGCCGCTGGTCCCTGTGGTTTCTTTGTGCAGATTAAGGAAAAAGCGCCCTTTCCTCAAGGCACGTGACTGCCATCTGCTGGAAAGCTGCCGTAATAAATGTAAAATCTAGGAGGGCTGTGACATGATGGCGCCCCCTAGGGTTGTGCAAACACAGTGTCCTGAATCCAACAGTCTCCTGGCTTCCAAGAGCCTGATGGCCCTCCAGCCTCAGGTCTCCTGTCCGTTGTCCCTGCTCACATCTACTCTTCCACTGATCACAAGCTGTTTGAGGCTCTCCAAATACAGGAGCATTGATGTGAAGAATGTGGACTTTAGGCCAGGTGTGGTGGCTCACTCCTGTAATCCCAGCACTTTGGGAGGCCAAGGAAGGTGGATCACCTGAGGTCAGGAGTTCGAGCCCAGCCTGGCCAACATGGTGAAACCCTGTCTCTACTAAAAATACAAAAAATTAGCTGGGCGTAGTGGCGGATGCCTGTAATCCCAGCTACTTGGGAGGCTGAGGCAGGAGAATCGCTTGAACCCAGGAAGCGGAGGTTGCAGTGAGCCAAGATCATGCCACTGCATTCCAGTCTGGATGACAGAGTGAGGCTCCGTCTCAAAAAAAAAAAAAAAAGAATGTGGACTCTGGAGACAGAATCCCAGCGCCACCACGTACCTGTTACAAAATTCCTCAACCTGGCCAGGTGCGGTGGTTCATGCCCATAATCCCAACAGTTTGGGAGGCCGAGGAAGGCAGATTGCTTGAGGCCAGGAGTTCAAGACCAGCTTGGGCAACACAGTAAGACCCCATGTCACAATAAACAGAAAAAATCATCCAGCCACGGTGGTACATGCCTGTAGTACCAGCTACTTGGGAGGCTGAGGTGGGAGGATCGCTTGAGCCCGGGAGTTTGAGGCTGCAGTGAGTCATGATCACACCGCTGCACTCCAGCTGGGCAACACAGAGAAACCCTGTCCAAAAGAAAAAATATTATTGTCTTAACATTTAGGAAGGCATGAACCAACCCTCCCTTCCCACCCCTCCTCGAGAATCAGATGAAATTTGGGGCCCTCTCTCCTAAACCATGCCCAGACATAGAGAATCTTTTTTTTTTTTTTTTTTTTTTGAGACGGAGTTTCGCTCTTGTTACCCAGGCTGGAGTGCAATGGCGCAATCTCGGCTCACCGCAACCTCCGCCTCCTGGGTTCCAGCAATTCTCCTGCCTCAGCCTCCTGAGTAGCTGGGACTACAGGCAGGTGCCACCATGCCCAGCTAATTTTTGTATTTTTAGTAGAGACGGGGGTTTCACCATGTTGACCAGGATGGTCTCGATCTCTTGACCTCGTGATCCACCCGCCTCGGCCTCCCAAAGTGCTGGGATTACAGGCGTGAGCCACCGCGCCCGGCCCGAAAATCTTATTTACAGGAACCCTTAGAGGATTCTCCAATCATTCATGAAAACTGAATCTAAGATCTTTCAGCTCAGAGGAAGGAGAGACCCCTAATGTTTGCTGGGTGTCATGTCACATGTGGAAGTGGTCACTTTTCAAATTCCCAGGTCCTTACCCTTTCACCTGTATCAGTTCATTGTGTGTTGCTATAAAGGAATATTTGAGGCTGCGTAATGCGTAAAGAAAAGAGATTTGTTCCAGTTACTCTGGAGGCTGAGGTGGGAGGATCCCTTGAGCCTAGGAGGTCGAAGCTGCAGTGAGCTATGACCGTACCACTGCGCTCCAGCCTGGGTGAGGTTTATTTGTCTCACAGTTCTGCCAGCCTGGCGTTAGCATTTGCTTAGCTTCTGCTGAGGCCTCAGGAACCTCTTTCTAGTAGCAGAAGGTAAAGGGGGAGCTGACACGTTGCACAGCAAAAGAGGGAGCTAGAGAGAGGGGAGGAGGAGGTGCCAGCTTTTTTTTTTTTTTTTTTTTTTTGAGATGGAGTCTTGCTGTGTCACACAGACTGGAGTGCAGTGGCACAATCTTGGCTCACTGAAACCTCAGCCTCCTGAGTAGCTGGGATTATAGGAGCCCACCACTATGCCCAGCTAATCTTTTGTATTTTTGTAGAAACAGGTTTCACTATGTTGGCCAGGCTGGCCTCAAACTCCCGACCTCATGATCTGCCCACCTGACTGCAGTGTTGTGATCTTGGCTCACCACTGCCTCTTGGCTCACCTCTCTTACCACTTCTTTTTTTTTTTGAGACGGGGTCTCACTTTGTTGCCCAGGCTGGACTGCAATGGCGTGATCAGCTCACTGCAAGCTCCAACTCCTGGTTCAAGTGATTCTCCTGCCTCAGCCTCCCGAATAGCTGGGGCTACCGGTTTGCACCAGCACACCTGGCTAGTTTTTGTATTTTTAGTAGAGATGGGGTTTTGCCATGTTAGCTGGGCTGGTCTCGAACTCCTGGCCTCAAGTGATCTGCCCACCTTGGCCTCCCAAAGTGCTGGGATTACAGGCATGAGCCACTGCGCCTGGCTTTTTTTTCTTTCTTTCTTTCTATTTTGAGACAGTCTCTTTCTGTCAGCCAGGCTAGAGTGCAATGGGCTGATCTCAGCTTGCTGCAACCTTCACCCCCCTGGCTCAAGTGATTCTCGTGCCTCAGCCTCCCAAGTAGCTGGGATTATAGGTGTTTGCCACCATGACCAGGTTATTTTTGTATTATTGTTAGAGGAAAGGTTTTGCTAGGTTGCCCAGGCTGGTCTTGAACTTCTGGCCTCCTCTGCCCACCTCGGCCTCCCAAAGTGCTGGGATTACAGGTGTGAGCCACCGCACCCGGCCAGACCCTCTCTTCCCTCTTCTGGGGTTGGCCATTTCTCTCTCCTCCTTCACTGTGGGGGCAATACTAACTCTCAGGCATCTGGAAGGAGAGCGGGACGGGAGAATGGTTTGTAAAGCGTTGTGTCCCCTGTGGTACTGAGGACTAATTCTTACTTTGGTGTGAATGGCTAAGGGGGAAGTAAGGAGTTGCCCCCTGGGAGGGTGAACTTGGTTTTAGCCCTGGGTTGGCCACCATTCCAATGTGTGACTGTGGCCGTGAGTCACTTAACCTCCACATCTCTTTTCTAATCTATATGAATAACGGGCTGAGTGAGATGATTCTAAGAGCCTTCTTGTCTCTACAACTGTACAGGAGATTTGCTTTTTTGTTGTTTTTTGTTTTGTATTTTAGAGAGAAAGAGGGTTTCCCAGGCTGGAGTGCAGTGGCACAATCATAGCTCACTGCAACCTTGACCTTCTCAGCTCAAGCGATCCTCCCTCCTCAGCCTCTCGAATGGCTGGGACTACAGGCGTGCACCACCATGCATGGCTAATTCTTAAATTTTTTGTAGAGATGGGGTCTCACTATGTTGCCCAGTCTGGTCTCAAACTCCTGGGCTCAAGCGATCCTCCTACCCTAGCTCTCAAAGTGCTGTGATTACAGCCATGAGCTAGTGCACCTGGTGAGATTTGCTTTTTAATACAAGAGTACAAATTACGGCTGTCCTTTCTCAGCCATGCAGTCTAATCCCACGTTCTCCAACCAGTTCGGGGGCCCAGGAGATGGCCTTGATCATTCTTCTCTTAAGGGCCAAACAACTGAGGTTCAGAGATGTAACAAAGTTCCCCAGGGTCACACAGCGTGTTGGGGGCAGGGCGCAGAGAGCTGACTATGCCTTAAGCTATTAGGCAACCACTGTAAAATCCTGCACAGATGCTGTCATGTTGTTCAAATGTGGTTTTTTTTTTTTTTGAGACAGAGTCTCGCTCTGTCAGGCTGGAGTGCAGTGACACAATCTTAGCTCACTGCAACCTCCACCTCCCAGGCTCAAGCAATTCTCCTGCCTCAGCCTCACAAGTAGCTGGGATTACAGGCACGCACCACCATGCCGGGTTAGTTTTTTGTATTTTTAGTAGAGACGGGGTTTCACCATGTTGGCCAGGCTGGTCTCGAACTGCTGACTTCAGGTGATCCACCCAGCTCGGCCTCCCAAAGTGCTGGGATTGCAGGCGTGAGCCACTGTGCCGGCTCAAAAGCATTTTAAACAACTATTTGGGGCAGCAATAAAGAGAAAGTCTCTCTAAGAAAGAACCAGATTGTGTCCGGGTGATTGTCCAGGCTGGAAAATACAGGCAAATAGAGGAAAAAAATTCATCCTTGGTGAAGGTCTGTGCCTGGTAAGGGGAGGGGCCCTGTCAAGTGCTCCCTGGTTACCATGGCAACTGCCTCCCGCAGAGAAAGATGTGATTCTGAGTCTAATCCTGAGAGTCAAGGAGTCTCCTTCACCTGCCCCATGATTCTTCCCTTCCTGTCTCTTTCCTCCATCCCATCTACGGGGGGCTTGGAGTCCAGACAGACCTACCCCTGGCTAGGAGAGGCAGGGGCAGCTGGCCAGCGGATAGTGGCTCCTGAGGAATATATATGGTTGGAGGAAGCAAGTCAGGCTGCCCCTCTGTGGCTCAGAAGCACCCAAGCCCCTGAGCTGACATTGCTGCCCCGGGGAAGCTGAGCCCAGACTGCCAAATGCCACCAAGCAGGCAGCTTCTGTGTGAGGGCAGCATCCCAGAGAGATGCAGATGGATCTCCTTCACCTGTTCCTCCCTTGGGTGCCTGGGAAGCTGGGCAACACGGGTCTGAGACCTGCCCAACTGTATTGGTCCGTTTCCATGCTGCTGATAAAGGCATACCCAAGACTGGGCAATTTACAGAAGAAGGAGAAGTTGAATGGACTTACAGGTCCACGTGGTTGGCAATGTGGCTGGCGATGTGGCTTGCTCCTCCTTGCCTTCCACCATGATGATGCTTCCCCGGCCACGAGAAAGCTTGCGCAGGATGCAGGAAATTCCCTCTTATATAGCCATCAGATCTCGTGAGACTTACTCACTATCGTGAGAACAGCACTATCACGAGAAAGCCCTGCGCCATGATTCAATTAGCTCCCGCCATCCGTCCCACAACCCGCAGGAATTCAGGATGCGATTTGCGTGAGTACACAGCCAAATCGTATCGCCATCTCTTGTCCATCTCTAGAGCGGGGAATAGAAGATAGCTGGGCTGGAAGATGGAGTTGGGGTGCTCTGACTGAGCTTTCCTTCCTCCCCACTTTTTTTTTTTTTTTTTTTTTTTTTTTTTTTTTTTTTTTTTTTTTTTTTTTTTTTTTTTTTGAGACGAGATCTTACTCTGTCTCCCAGGCTGGAGTGCAGTGGAGAGATCATAGCTCACAGCAGCTTCCAACTCCTGGGCTCAAGCGATCCTCCCACCTCGGCCTCCTGAGTCGCTTGGGCGACAGACATGCACCACCATGCCTCGTTTGTTTTATAAAACATTTAGAGACGGTGTCTTCCTAAGTTGCTGAGGCTAGTCTTGAACTCCTGGGCTCAAGAGATAATCCCACCTCTACCTCCCAAAGTACTGGGATTACAGGTGTGAGCCACTGCACCCAGCCTGTCTTTAGTTTTTAAAACTCTGCTGCCATTTCCCTCTGGAAGCCCCATGTCCCTCTGAAAGCCAGAGAACCTTGCCCTCATCTTGCTGTGTTTTCAGGAACCTCATCTGTTCCTTGAGAGGTGATTGCCTCCTCCTGAGCCTTGACCAGTGGGTGCTGCAGGAAGATGAGCTCTCACCTAGGCCCAAGGCTGTGGGTGCCCCTCTCAGCCCTCTGCGGTTCAGAGTGCCTGGCACTGTCAGGCTGCCCCCTCCCACAGCCTGGAGGCTCCCAGGCTGCCAGCTTTGTTTCATGATCCCTTGAACCTTGACCTTGGGCTTGGGGTGCCATTAAGACAAATTCTTTCCCAGTGACAGAGAGCCATGGCAGCGCCGATTCCCCGTGTCCAAGTGGGTCAGGAACCACAGAGTTCATCTCCCCCTCCACTTGGTATCATCTTTCAGGCCCTGGGAGGGGCCCGCTGCCAGCTTTGTGGGGCCCTGGAGTTATTTATGATTTCTTTCTGGATGAGGAAAAAAGGGTTAGAGCACTTGAAGCAATAACTTCAGATGAACAATGTGATCCTCAGAAATCCACCCAAGAGAAGCAATTGAATCACTGAAACCAGCAACATAAACATGTGCAGCAATGTTCCCCTGTCCTGCTATCCTCGCTCCCCCGCACCACTGCTGGGACTGACCACTTACTTCGTTGCAATGAAATCCCTGTCAAGTCCTGAGGGACATTCCTGGAAGATTGAAATCCCTCCACTGAGCAAACTGTAACCCAGCTGCCTTCATCCATGCGTCCCCAGCTGTGAAGACCCTAATCTGTCCCCAACAGAGGGCCAAGAAGTACTTGATCCTGCAAGATTCTCACCCCTCCATACTCACAGCGTTGATTCTGGGGACATCTCCCACTCATGGCTGGTATGAAGGAAAGATGGTCTATGGAACAGGGCTGCTGATAATTTAATATGTGAATTTAATCAAACAGGCCTGCCACAGGGTGTTATACTTGCCTGTCCAGAAGAGGTGAGCTAAACTCATCTCAAGGTAATCTGTCTGGCAGGTGACACAGGTACAGACATGGCCCTAGGAGGCGTCAGGATCCAGGCACTAACGCTCATGCACCTTTTCGAGAGCTCTCCTGGATGTTGCAGTTCGAACTCACTCGCTCCTGAGGTTTCTAAGGTGGCCAAAGCAATCAAGAGCCACAGATTTTTTTTTTTTTTTTTTTTTTTTTTTTACCCTAGAGACAGGGTCTCCCTCTGTGGCCCAGGCTGGAGTGCAGTGGTGCCATCTTAGCTCACTACAGCCTCCAACTCCTGGGCTCAAGCAATCCTCCCACCTCAGCCTATCCAATAAAAGGAAGCAAAAGAGCATGAGGCTGCAGAGGGAGAGGCTGCCGGGCCCTGTTGGTGGCTCCCTGCCACTCTGTACAGGCTGCTGAGGCCAGCGGACAGACCTCCTGCTCTGTGCGTGTGCACCCTCTGAGATCCACATCGACAAACCCGCTCAGCCGCTACCGTGGCGGGGAGGCAGGCATTAAATGGAGCAAGGTCAGGTGCTGAGAACTGTGCTGTGCATCCTCAGGCAGAGCACAGACCTCTCTGTACCTCATCCGCCTATGTAGATCAGATGCAGGGACCACCTGGACACTCTCTCAAAGCCCGTTCAACCTCATCATTCTGAGTCAGTAACTACCTGGAGCTAGAAGGCAGGGCATCTGGGCATCCAGTGTTCCCTCCTCCCTCCTCAGGGAAAGGAGCTGAGTTTTCTTGCTGAGAGCAGACGGATCACCTCACGGCAGCTTGTTCTCAAGCTTCCATGGTGAAACGTGATCCCTTCTGAAGCATCCCAGGCCCTCTAGGCCAGGCAGGGCTACAGGATGAGCAGCCAGATGCCCTGGTTCCATCCCAGCTCATCTACTCCCTCTCAGTGGCCCTCTGTTTTCCTCCACAATAAAATGGGGCAACAGTCCCCTGGTCTATTGCCTGGTCCAGATCTTTACCATCAGACTGCAGGGAGTGTCCTTATCTTCCGTCCCAGTGCTTTATCCAGGGAGGACGTGGGGCAGGGACAAGCTCTCTGTGTGCACGCTGAGTAGAGACCACCACTTCTATGTCCAGAAGTCCCCCAGGAGCATCAGGGGATGAAGATGGGGTCTGAGGGTCTCAGGCTACACTCTCGGGTCAAGTTCACCCAACACCTGTGTGGGGAAGGCAAGGCAGCTCAACTAGGGACAGTGCAGAACATGGGGTCCTCGGGGACCCTCCCAGGCTCCTGATAGCAGAGCCTTTTATATTCAGATCATTTTGGAGAGAGACTCATTTAAGAACTGGCCAGGTGCAATGGCTCCAGCCTGTAATCCCTATACTTTGGGAGGCCGAGGTGGGAGGATCCCTTGAGGCCAGGAGTCAAGATCAGCCTGGGCAACATAGTGAGACTTCATCTCTACAAAAAATTTTTTAAAAAATTAGCTGGACAGGGTGGTGGACGCCTATAGTCCCAGCTACTCAGTAGGCTAAGGTGGGAGGAAAAGAACCAGATAGACAAGTGCGCACGTGTGCACATACACACACACACACGTGTTCTTGCATGTTTTTGCTCCAGCAGGTGGGCATGTGGAGTGTTCCTCTTGCTCTCCTCCCATGCTTCTTCCCCAGCAGCAGGGCCCTGACTCTCTCTATAAAGCCCTTTATGTGTTTTCTGGACTTAGTGGAAATAGGAAACAGCTGCTGGGGACTGCAAAGAGATGCAGTTCCCATGCACAGTGAGGAACCCTCACCAGGTTGCTGATCTTGATCTTGGACTTCCCAGCCCCCAGAGCTGTGAGGAAATAAACTTCTGTTCTTTATAAATTACCCAGTCTATTAGCCCATCTTCACACTGCTATAAAGATACTACCTCAGACTGGGTAATTTACAAAGAACAGAGGCTCAACTGACTCACAGTTCTACATGGCTTGGGAGGCCTCAGGAAACTTACAATCATGGTGGAAGGCAAAGGGGAAGCAAGGCACGTCTTCACAAGGCAGCAGGAGAGAACGTGCACAGGGGAAATGACTGCTTTTTAAACCATCAGATCTCATGAGAACTCCCTCACTATCACAAAAACAGTATAGGGAAATCACCCCCATGGTCCAGTCACCTCCCAGCATGTCCCTCCCTTGATACGTGGGGATTAGAATTTGAGATGAGATTTGGGTGGGGTTACAGAGCCAAACCATATTACCCAGTCTCAGGTATTTGGTTCTGGTAACGCAAAATAGACTGAGACAGGTGGATATTCAAAAAGTTATCCTATCCAGGGTGCTAAATTCTGTAAGCCAGTTGTGCACAGGGTGCCTGGCAATTGGTGGGAAGGTGGGTGCCTGAGTCCCCTTGGAGTGGTCAAGGAAGGCTTCCTGAAGGAGATGGTGCTAGCTGACCAATGCAGGTGTGAGAGAGGATTGGGAGCCATTTCTAGATGAGAGTACAAACAGGTAAAGGCTTAGGAGAGCAATAGGTGCGCAGAGCATGGCAAGTAGCCCAGAGCAGCATCACATAGGGTGACAAGATTGGACTGGCATTTTAGGACAATTAAGAGAACACCTTGGCATGTTTATTACAAACTGATCATGCCTGTGTAACCAGCACACACATCAAGAAGGAACATTTTCATGATCTCAGAAGCCCTCTTCTTGCCCCTTTCAATCATGACTGTCCCCGAGGGTAACCCACTCATCTGAATTCTAACACCTTAGACTCTTCTGCTTGTTTCTGAACTTCAGATAAATGGAATCGAACAGTAGGTACTTGATTGAGTCTGTCTTCTTTCACCTGGCATTATGCTCTGTGAGACTTGTCCACACTGTTGCATGTGGTTTGCCTACTCTTATGACTGTGTTGTATTTCATTTTGTGAATATGCAATTTATTTATCCGGTTGGCCGTTAATAGGAATTTGGGTTGTTTCTAACTTTGGGTTATTCTGAGCAACGCCGCCATGAACATTCCTGTGCATGCCTTTCGGTGAACATATTTATTCATTTTGTGAATGAATTTTGGGCCTGTCTTGTTCTCTCTTCTAGAAATGGCTCCCAACCCTCCCTCACACCTGCCTTGGTCAGCTGGCTCCTACTCAAGCACCACCTCCTCCAGGAATCCTTCCTTGACCACTCCAGGGGGATTTAGGCACCCATCTTCTCACCAATTGCTATGCACCCTGTGCACAATTGGCTGACAGCACTTAGCCCTCTAGATGGAATAACTTTTCATATATCCATCTGTCTCAGTCTATTTTGTGCTACTAGAGCAAAATCCTGGACACTTGGTAATTTATAAAGAACAGAAGTTCACTTCCTCACAGCTCTGGGGGGTGGGAATCTGATGGGTCTTCCTCCTCATGCATGGGAACTGCTGCTCCTTGTAGCCCCCAGCAGCTGTTTTCCATTTCTGCTTTTTTTTTTTTTTTTTTTTTTTGAGATGGAGTCTCAGCATCCAGGTTAGCTGCGACTACAGGTGCCTGCATGACACCAAGCCCAGCTAATTTTTGTATTTTTAGTAGAGATGAGGTTTCACCGTGTTGGCCAGGATGGTCTCGATCTCTTGACATCATGATCCAACTGCCTCAGCCTCCCAAAGTGCTGGATTACAGGCATGAGATACCGTGCCCAGCCTCCATTTCAGCTTTCTAGTAAAAGCAGAAAGGGGCTTCCACTGGGGCAATAGGGACTTCAGATAGAGATCAGGAAGACAGTTGATGCTGAAGTTTATCATCCTGGCTTGTGTTATCATGGGAAGGGAGGTGATACCTGGGAAGGGAGTTGTTGGATCATAGAGAGATCTTATATTCAGCCTTACCAGAGACTGCCGAAGGGTTTTTAAAAGTGGTTGTACCGTCGATCCCACCCGCAGTGTATGAGCTTTCCGGTTACTCCACATCCTCTCTAATACTTAGTTTAAAAAAAAAGAGTGACTGTTAGTCTTTTTAATATCAGCCATTCTAGTGGGTATGTGGGAGTATTGCACTGTGGCTTAGTTTACATTTCCGTGATATGGCAAATGAACTTGAGCCCCTCTTCGTATGCTACTTGGCCATTTGAAGCTCTTATTTTGTGCATATACATATTCGAAGAAACCTCTTCCAGTTGGTGATACGCTTCATTCATTCTCGTCGCCATTGCCATGTTCCCAGTGCTCCAGTGAATGACCAGAGAAAGGTAAACAAACATGCTTTAATTGCCTGTGGATAGCAGATGCCCAGGGAATGAGTCCCATCTGGCTCTGGAGCGTCTGCTCGGGTATGGGGGTGGTATGGGGAGTCCGAGCTGGCTGGGCCTCCGGGGCCTCACCACAGCTGGGGAGCTGGGCCCACCCCGCAACCCCCGTGTCCACTGTTGGCCAAGCTGCTCCTCACCTGCCAAGCAGGGTGCCCGGTGCCAGAGCCAACTGGGCCCAGGCCCAGCACAATTTCCAGAAATAGGTCTTTGCAAGAGCCGGACCTCCCCCTCCATCCGCTGACCTTCCCTCTTGCAGGCGGTCCTATTTGTTGCCTCAGGCCCTGGAAATGCTCTGCTCAAGATCTCTGAAAGCCTCCAGATTGTGAAGTTTGTGCAGAGTTCCCGGACAGGCCAGGATGTCATTTGTACCCTCCTCATGTCCACCTCCTCCTCCTCTTCCCTCAGGCCCTCAGGGTGGGATGGTGTCTTCCTGTGTGGGTCCAGCTGGAGAGTTGCTTTCCCCTCCCCTCCCCTCCCCTCCCCTCTGCTCCTCTCCCTTCCCCT
>PVKV010005939.1:11815-95194 GCA_004027835.1 Alouatta palliata | reverse complement strand
CGCCACTCCTCTCCCTTCCCCTCCACTCTTCAACAGGATCTCACTCTGTTACCCAGACTGTAGTACAGTGGCACCATTGAGGCTCACTGCAGCCTCACCCTTCTGGGCTCAGGTAATCCTCCTGCCCCAGCCTCCTAAGTAGCTGGGACTACAGACACATGCCATAACACCCTGCTAATTTTTTGTAAAGAAGGGTTTTCACCATGTTGCCCGGGCTGGTCTCAACCTCCTGGGCTCAAGCGATCCTCCCTCCTCTGTCTCCCAAGTAACTGAGACTACAGGCACACACTACCATGCCCAGCTATTTTTTGTATTTTTTTTTTGTACAGACAGGGTCTCACTATGTTCACTGGGCTGATCTCAAACTCCTGGGTTCAAGCGATCTGCCTACCTCAACCTCCCAAAGTACTGGGATTCCAGGCATGAGCCACCGTACTCAGCCTTCTTTTCTTTTTTAAGTATTTTATTTTAAGGCTAGGTGCTGTGGCTCACACCTGTCATCTCATTTCTTTGGGAGGCCAAGGCGGGAGGATCACTTGAGGTCAGGAATTCGAGACCAACCTGGCCAACATGGTGAAACCCCGTCTCTACTAAAAATACAAAAATTAACCAGGTGTGGTGGCGCATGACTGTAGTCCCAGCTCTTCAGGAGGCTGAGGCAGGAGAATCGCTTGAACCCAGGTGGCAGAGGTCGCAGTGAGCCGAGATCACACCACTGCACTCCAGCCCGGGTGACAGAGCAAGACTCTGTCTCTAAAGAAAATGATTTCATTCTAGATTCAGGGGGTCACGTGCACTTGCTTGTTTTATGCATAATGGTAGGGATTGGGCTTCTAGTGCACCCATCACTCAAATGGTTTTTTTTGTTGTTTGTTTTTGGGTTTTTTTTTTTTTTGAGATGGAGTTTCGCTCTTGTTGCCCAGGCTGGAGTGCAGTGCAGTGGCGTGACCTTGGCTTACTGCAACCTCCGACTCCTGGGTTCAAGCGATTCTCCTGTCTCAGTCTCCCGAGTAGCTGGGATTACAGGCACCCGCCACCACACCCGGCTAATTTTTGTATTTTTAATAGGGACAGGATTTCACCATGTTGTCCAGGCTGGTCTTGACTCCTGACCTCAGGTAATCCTCCTTCCTTGGCCTCCTGAAGTGCTGAGATTACAGGCATGAGCCACCGCACCTGGCCTCATCATCCAGATGTTGAACATTGTACCCGGTAGATAATTTTTCAATCCTCATACCCCATCTTTATATTCATGTATATGCCTTGTTCAGCTCTTACTTGTAAGTGGGAACATGCAGTGTTTGATATTCTGCTTCTGAGTTTGTTCAGTCAGAAGACAACCTCTGGCTGCACCCATGCTGCTGCGAACCACATGATTTTATTCTTTTTTATGACTGCTTAATAGTCCACGGTGTAAGGCCGGGCACGGTGGCTCACACCTGTAATCCCAGCACTTTAGGAGGCCAAGGTGGGCGGATCACAAGGTCAGGAGCTCAAGAGCAGCCTGACCAACATGGTGAAACCCCGTCTCTACTAAAAATACAAAAATTAGCCTGGCGTGGTGGTGGGCACCTGTAATCCCAGCTACTCAGGAGGCTGAGGCAAGATAATTGCTTGAACCTGGGAGGGGGAGGTTGCAGTGGGCTGAGATCATGTCACTGCACTCCAGTCTGGGCGACAGAGCGAGACTCCGTCTCAAAAAAAAAAAAAAATTCCACGGTGTATATACACCTTGATTTCTTTATCCATTCCACCATGGGTGAACACTTAGGTTCCATCTTGCTTTTCCCAAGTGATGCTGGCTGGCCCACAGGACACAGCTACTAGGGAGGGGTCATGGATCTGTGCTTTTAAGTAGACACCCCCTGAAGGCAGGCATTGGGTCTGTGCAGCCCTGCCCCCCTCCCCCCAAGTAATAGAGTGTTGGCACAGTATCATCCAGGTCACAGGAGCACCCACAGAGCCTTCGGGTGGCCGAGGGATGATTAGAGGTAGAGGAGAAGAAGTAGACAAGATGGGAGCAGGGTGAATGTACAGGTGAGTAGATGGGGGCGCTAGGGTGGGGGTAGCGTAAGGAGAAGAATGGGCGGTGGGTCAGTGGATGGGTGAACAAATGGAATCCTATTCATTTTGACCTCTGCCTTTCCCGTTAAGGACTTCTTTTAGCAGTGCAGGAATCATCGGTTGTCTGAGTTTAAGGGGAAGGCACTAGCCCAGATGTGGTGGTGCACATTTGTGATCCCAGCACTTTGGGAGGCCGAGATGGGTGAATCACTTGAGGTCAGAAGTTCGAGACTAGCCTGGCCAACATGGTGAAACCCCGTCTCTACTATAAATACAGAATTAGCCAGACATGGCGGTGCACACCTGTAATCCAGCTACCTGGGAGGCTGAGGCAGGAGAATCACTTGAACCTGGGAGGCAAAGGTAGTAGTGAGCAAGATTGTGTTATTGTCGCCTGGGCGACAGAGTAAGATTCTGTCTAAAAAAAAAAAAAGCCAGGCACAGTGGCTCATACCTGTAATTCCAGCACTTTGGGAGGCTGAGGCGGGTGGATCACGAGGTCAAGAGATCAAGACCGCCCTGGCCAACATGGTGAAACTACTAAAAATACAAAAATTAGCTGGGTGTGGTGGTGTGTGCCTATAGTCCCAGCTACTCCGGAGGCTGAGGCAGAAGAATCGCTTGAACCCAGGAGGCGGAGGTTACAGTGAGCCGAGATCACCCCACTGCACTCCAGCCTGGGCAACAGAGCGAGACTGTCTCAAAAAAATAAACATAAAAATAAAATATAGAAAATGAAAGCACTGAAAGCCCCCTGAATGCCAGAACCTTGTTGACTGGGGACTTCACGGAGGCTGGTCTTTTAGGGACCCTTCCGTTTCATCGGGGACATCCCCAAATGTCGGCGTCGGTGGGTCTTCCCACTTTGGCACGTCCCTGTTTCCAGGGATGACTCCCTCCGCTGTCCCATCTGGGACATCTAGAGCCCCAGGAAAGCCAGTGGCTCCCAGTTTCCACCCCCACCTTGGGTTTGCAAGGCTAGGCTGGCGCACCTGGCCACGTGCACCTTGCAAAATTGTATTTGCACCCTTCATCTGCCAGGAGCTCCCTCTGCCTTTCCATTTGCTGCATGGATACCTTTTATTTCTTTATCAGCCCTTTCCTGGTAGGAAATAGAAGGAAACTGTGTTCAATCCCCCATGTTTAACCAGAAAACCACATCCCTGTATCATGTGTCTTTGGTGAAGTCCTGCTTGGTTCCCAGAGTCAGAAAACCATCCATTATTCTAGCTGTTTGAAAGTTCAGTGTTTATATCTCAGTCTTTAATCTGCTTTATGCATCCGAGTTAGTGACAAGGTTTTATGGAGGAGAAAGTGTTCTATTCCTTAACACATGCTTATAAATTATTGAGTTGGGCCAGCCAGAGGTAGAAGGGAGGGAAGGAGGGAGAGGAGCCCTCTGCTAGCCCACATGTCGCTGCGGAGCAGAGAGTAGGGTGTTGCCCCCTCTTGACCTGAGACTGAGCACCCCTGGGGAGGGCATAGCCTGGACCACCTATTCCCGGGGTCTTAAGACACCTCCCCAAACATCTCTTGCAGAGGAATCGCCTTTTGTTTGAGACAGAGTCTCTCATTGTCTCCCACTGTCTCCTGGGCAGGAATGCAATGGCGTGAGCTTGGCTCACTGAAAGTTCCGCCTCCTGAGTTCACATGATTCTCTTGCCTCAGCCTCCCAAGTAGCTGAGATTACAGGCGCGCACCACCACATCCGGCTAATTTTTTGTTTTTTGTTTTTTGAGACAGGGTCTGGCTCTGTTGCCCAGGCTGGAGTGTAGTGGCATGATCTTGGTTCACTGCAAACTCCGCCTCCCAGGTTCAAGCAATTCTCTGCCTCAGCCTCCCAAGTAGCTGGGATTACAGGTACCCACCACCACGCCAGGCTAATATGTGTGTTTTTAGTAGAGATGGGTTTCACCATCTTGGTCGGGCTGGTCTTGAACTCCTGACCTCATGATCCGCCTGCCTCAGCCTCCCAAAGTGCTGGGATTACAGGCGTGAGCCACCACGCCCGGCTTTGCCTTTTGTTTTTTTAAGGACAGGGAAAACTGCAAGGTGATTTGCATTCACTGACAAAGATGGGGATATCTCCAAGAACAAGGGGGAGGCTGACAGTGTTGGGGGGCCGTGGACTGTGCCCAAGAGCTCCAGTTCTCGGCCCTCCCAAGCAGCGTGATGGGCAGCCCTGGCACGCCAAGCCGGAGCTATTCACTTACCCAAATACCTCTTACGTGTCTGTCGAATAGGGATGAGGTTCCTGCAGGCTCAGGCTTTGAACTGAGCTGATGAAAGAGAGGATCTAGCCATCCCTTGACTTCTAGAGCAATAAAAGCTCTTCGGAACAGCTTTGAACCATCTATTTCCTCATTAAAAAGCTCCAGGTCTCAGGCGTCAGGGGAGACAGACATAAAAAGATAATTACAGCCCAGGGAGCTGTGTGCTTGGCTGGGGGTCAGCATCACTAGGCTACTAATTGGTCTTCTGGGTTCCAGTTCCTCCTTCTTCCACCCACTCCACGCTCTGCTGTCAGAGTGAGCATCTGAAAATGCAAACCTGACCTTGAATTTCACCCACCTAAGACCCTCCGGTGACCTACAGACACTGCTACAGCCCCTTCCCAGGCCCCTGGTGTTGGGGCTCCTTGACCTTTCCAGCCTCGGCAGCCCCCAAGTGCATTCTGAGTTGGCCAAGCTGCCGTGTTCTCACTCCCCTCCCAGCTTCGGAAAAGGCGCTGTTTCAGAATGTGTTGGAAGTAGATGCTCGGTGCCGAAAAGAATAACACAGCCCTGAGACAAAGGATTTTTTAGCAACGCAATTTTTACATCCTGGACTGCAGGAAGGGTACTCTCACTAGCCATTTTGCCACAGGAGTACAATGAACAAAGGAAAATCAGACAAATTTATTCCTTATGCATTTGGGGTCGTCCTTACTGCTGTGTCTGATCTCTGCTGGCTGGAGCCAGACCTTACAGTACAAACTAAAACCCAGTTGGCTAACAACTGAAAACTTTTCTAAACAAGTAAAAGCAGTGGAGAGCTGGGACATGCCTGTGCGTACGTCCAGCACAGATACCTTGGTTAAAGTACAAGGACATAGAATGTACTGCGTGTCTGTAAGCACGGCGTGTCTAACAGCCACATAAGATAGGGCTTAACAAAGTTAGGAGCGCACTTATTCTTTAACAAGAAAGGAAACTTTAAAAAGGAACTTTTCTCCTTCCACAGAATGCATTTCTTTTTCTTTTAGAATGCCTTTGCTCTTCTCTCTGCTGAACCTGGCCAGCCACTGTGCAGCCCTCAGGTCTCATCTTTGAGGCCACTGCCTCCAGGACATCCTCCTTGATTGCCTGTCCCCCACCCCCGATTAGACTGGCTTTGGCGTTTCCTTCCCAGCCTGTGTCTATTAGCCTCAGCCCTTCCGCAGACGCTGGTTCTCAAAGTCAGGGGCCCATCTCACAATCTGCTCATCAATTGTCAGGTGTTTTTTGAGTCCCTGTTTTGTGCCAGGCACTGAGATTCATGGGTGAACAAAATAGAAAAAGACCCCTGCCTTCAGGGTGCTCACCCGCTCATGGCATCACTGCGCCTGAATGTAACAGACAGTACAGGGTACCGCGCGTGCTCAGAAGGGAGGCTCTGTGGTCCCGCAGGCTGCATGGAGGAGGGGGCTCTGAGGGTAAGGCTTTGAAGGATGAATAGGAGTTTTCCAGGCAAAATGATTGGCGATTTCTCTGCTTGCCTGCCTGCCCAAATGCTATCCTGGTGACTGGCTGCTGTCTCCCTAGGATCTACACTCTGCTCTCATATAAGTTCCTTTCTCTTTCAGAATGCATGAACTGCACCCGGCTCAGTGACATGAGTGAGCGGCTCACCACACTGGAGGCCAAGGTCAGTCAGGCTGGGGAGTCTGGGCCTGGGAGCTGCCTGGGTACGTGGGGTGATGGGGAGAAGCATTGGGCATCCACTGGGTATGGCTGGGGAATTCCCAGCCCCAGGTTGCCTGGCAGGCTTGGACAGCTGGTCCCAGGTACTGGGTACTGCTCAGGCCTTGGTGGCTCTGGGTAGCCTTCTTGGGCTGGGAAGTGCCAGGCAGCAGGCTGGTCGTGGGCAGGGCAGAATGGTGCTGAGCTCCCAGGCCCCAGGGGCTGGGAAGCTGGACGCCCAGAAGACAGTTGAATGAGGAGGGAGTCTCTGTCCCTCCAGGGCCACTGTTCCCCCTTCTAGAATGGGGCTGGGCACAGAGGAACTGATGGAAAAAGACTCCGTGGAGGAGGAACTGCTGGGAAGTGACCAGCTTTCAGCCCAGTCTATAGGAACTATAGGAAGAGGACTCCCTTTTTTTTTTTTTTTTTTTTTTTTTAAAGACAGAGTTTCACTCTTGTTGCCCAGGCTGGAGTGCAATGGCGCCATCTCAGCTCATCGCAACCTCCACCTCCCGGGTTTAAGCAATTCTCCTGCCTCAGACTCCCAAGTAGCTGGGATTACAGGCATGCGCTACCACACCCGGCTAGTTTTGTATTTTTAGAGATGGGGTTTCACCATGTTGGCCAGGCTGGTCTCAAACTCCCGACCTCAGGTGATTTGCCTGTCTCAGCCCCACAAAGTGCTGGGATTCCAGACTGAGCCACCGCGCCTGGCCTTTGAAGAGAACTCCCTAAGTGGAGTCAGTCCAGCAGCAGAAGGAATCCATAATGGACAAGTAATTTATCTGCCAGTGGCCCCAGGCAGCCTCGGGCAGGGAGAGGGGCAGAGAAGGGTATGCCCAGTACGGATGTGTTTATGGGCAGGTGACCTGTGGGGGCACCTGGGGCTCCATCCCACTGTCCTTCTGGGAGACAGAGGTTTGGAGCACAAAGCAGAGCCAGCCCACCCTAGGGCGATGAAGCCAGGTGTCTCTCCTGTCGCTCACCGGGTAACACGTCTCCCAGGGTACTTCCTGCCTCAGCGGGCTCACCCAAGCTCCTGCGTCTGGAGAAAGCCCCAGGCAGAGCTGCAGGTGGCCACGGGCAGAAGCCAAAGCCAGGTGGGGCCGAGGAGTGCGCGCGGGGCATCAACAGTGTCAGCCCCAGTGGGCACAAGCGCCCTTCTCACCCAGAGAGCTTAGAAAGCTGGCTTTGGTGGTTACCCAGCGGGGCTCGGTCTGGCGGGGGACAGGTCTGGGGGGATGAGGCAGCCTCCAAATATCTACAGAGCCTCTTGGGACAGCGGGGTCGGCCTCATTGCCTGGCCCCCCGGGTAGAGCCAGCACCAGAAGGCCGGCGTCACCTGAGCCCGAGGCAGAGCTGTCTCCCTGGCAGAACTGTGGCGGTCGAAGCACGCGGCATTGCCCAAAGAGAGCCCGTGAGCAGGGCCGCGTGGCAGGGAGGCTGAGTGAGGACTGAGGACCTGAGGGGGGTGCTGGAGCCCAGACAGCAACAGCCCCCCCAGAAGACACACATGCCTACCCACATGATATATGTGCACGCACATGCACACACGCAGGCACCTGTGCACACACATGCGTGTGCATGCGGACACACACATATACACATACAGACACACACTTGCACACAGACACATGTGTACACACAAAAACATACACACACGTCATACCCATGTGCACACACATGGATACTGGAGCAGACACATACATACGCACAAGCATGCATGCACGTGGCACACACACACACACCACAGGTGAGCACACGTCAACACACACAGCCCGTGACAACTCCACGTTACTCTTGGCCCTGACGTCTGCCCTGGGGGCTTGACCATGTGGCACCTGGGGTTGCAGGAGAGTGTGGCTTGGCGTGAGACATCTGTGGGACCGCCACCTGCCAGCTGGGCGACTGTCTCAGAGCTCTCCCTCCTCATCTGTGGGATGGATCAGAGCATCGGCCATGAACCCAGTACCTCTGAAACCCTCCTCCTCCCGGGTTCAAGCCATTCTCCTGCCTCAGCCTCCCGAGTAGCTGGGGTTACAGGAACCACGCTGGCTAGTTTTGTATTTTTAGTAGAGAGGGGGTTTGAGAGCCTCCTTGGAGATGGCAGTGGGACCCAGGTTTGGAAATGGTCTAATGCTGACCAGGAGTCAGGGATTAGTGTGTCACCTGTGCCAGCCATGTCACTATTCCTGCCTTGCAGACACAGACGCAGGTGTGCGGGAGACATCCGTGCAGAGCAATGACGGGGAGGGGGGCCCAAGGCACGCATCCACGGCCTCCTTTGTCCTCCAGCCCTTCCGTGGGTGGGCAGGGTCTCCCAGCAGCTCAGGCACAGGCCTGGGATGGGAGAGACGTGGCTTCCCTCCTTGAATTCTTATCTCTTGGGGGGCAGCAGTGGAGGACTTCAGGGAGCAAATGTTTCCACATGGGCTGAGCTGGGACTAGGACCCCTAGAATGCTGAGGGGGTGAGCTTCTGGCACCTGAGTTTTTAGAAAAGGCGGGGTCCCCGAGCCATGCCCAGCGTGATGGACACTTTCCCAGAACCGGAAGCCTCTGCGTCGTTTGGCACAGAGCAGCAGCCCTGGCCGCAGCGCAGGACTGTGGGTGTTAAAAGTCACAGCTCTAGGGGAGGACGGGCGAGTTGCCAGCTGTCCCCCACCCACCTGGCCCATGCCCCTCCCATCATGCGCAGTTCCTCCCTGTGGCCTTCCCAGCCCTGACATCCTCTCTACGGCCTCCAGCATCAGGCCCGGGGCAGGGCATGCCCTGTGACCCTGAGCGCTGTGTCCTTTCCCTGCACCTCAAGGACTGCAGGGAGGGACGGCAGTGCGTGGGAGGAGCCCAGTCCAGGATTCCCATCCTAGCTCCACCCACCTGGGCCAGCCCCTCCCTCTGGATGTCAGTCGCACGGCCTGGAAAATGGACATTGGAGAAGCTTCGTTTTGAGGCTGGTCCAGAGTGGGGAAGCTCGGGCACCTCGCGAGTGGGGAGCTGGGGGTGGCAGCTTGGGCCTGGGGTGTGCAGAGAGGGGGACACTCTGCATCCCCCTCCTTTTAACAGTTGTCTGCATTTCTAGGTAGGGGCTGGGAGACTCCTATCTTGGCTCCTGTGTCTTGTCTGGGGCACCTTCCAGCTGCCCACCTGCTTGGTGCGTGCCCACGTGTGTCGAGAGGGCCACTAGGAGGGTTCATTTATTTATTTTTGAGACAAGGTCTCACACTAGCACTCGGGCTGGCGTGCAGTGGCGTGATCTCAGCTCACTGCAACCTTCACCTCCCTGGCCAGGTTCAAGTGATTCTCCTGCCTCAGCCTCCTGAGTAGTTGGGATTACAGGTGTGCGCCATCACATCCGGCTAATTTTTGTATTGTTAGTACAGACGGGGTTTCACCATGTTGGCCAGGCTGGTCTCGAACTCCTAACCTCAAGTGATCTTCCCGCCTCGGCCTCCCAAAGTGCTGGGATTACAGGCATGAACCTCTGCGCCCGGCCCCACTGGGCGCTTTGATGGCCCGAATCAGAGGGCTCTGAGAGGCAGTGACCTGGAGAGGGGAGGGGACACCAGCTGGGTTAGTTGCGAAGACAGCCCAGCGGCACCAGAGGCCGTGCCGAGGTCAGGTGAGCCTGCAGGAGCCAGGACACAGAGCTGGGTTTTCAGCTCAGATCAGAGGCCTGGGGTCAGCCAGGGCAGAGGCTGGGATCCCAGCAAGGTGAAGGCAGAGCCAGAAGAGGACCCAGGTGGGCAGATCCTAGACAGGAAAGCAGCAATCAGGTGGCTTGTATAAAACAGCAGCAACCCAGAGCCTGGAAGCTGGGGCTTCTGCTCCCTTAGACAAGAAGTTGGCTTTGGTAAGTCGGGAAGGAGGCAACTGAGAGAAACCTGGCTAATGGTAGTTTATTCCTTAAGGGTATTTACTGTTTATTCAACAAGAAGTTCAGGAGTAGAGGTGGTCTTGGGATTAGTTTGGTGGCCAAGGAAGCCAGGCTCTCCACTGACTTCTTAGTGGGTTGGCTTTTATCTGCATTGGTTGATGCCTCATGATGATAAAGTGGCTGCTGCAGCTCCAGCCATCACATCCTCATCTTGTGTGTAAAGGCAGGAAGTGGAGGGTAAGGCAAAGCACTGAACAGACTCCTTGTGTTTCATGAGCCTCTGCTGGGCTACGTGACCACCTCCTAGTTGCAAGGGAGTTGGGAAACTGAGTACCTGGCAGAGCAGAAAGGGATTGCTAGGCCTGGCTCAGGCCAGTCCTGATTCCTTTCTGGACCATATGCACAGAGACTCAACAGGAGTTCTGGAACAAGGGAGAAAGGGGCAGCAGGGGCCAGTCAAGCAGCAGAGTCCACTCCCTCTGCACTCCCACTGGTGCAGACCTAGGAGCCGGTCCAGGATTTCTGCCACCCTCTGTTCCTGGGACGGGCCAGTGGGCAGAAGGCCTGTCGGGCCCTGGGGAATTCCTGCCTGCCCTCCCCTTTCCTGACCTGGGCTTTACTCTCTGACTTCATGGACCACAGACAGTGTACAAGAGCCAGAGAAACCTCGGAGTCCCAGCAGTCTCCAGTGCAGAGGGCAGTGCCCTGGCCAGTCTGCCAGGCTGCGATGACATCATCAAGGCCACTGTCCCCCAAGGCCGTAGCCTGGTTTTCTTGGGTTGGGTCCCTACACCCACAGCTCCCCGCCTGGGTGAGCTCATGCCTGAGCAGAAATGGGAACAGCTTCTCCAGGTCAGCCACAGCCAGTCCAGGAGAGCTGAGGCGTTGGCCAGAGCAGGTGCCAACCAGGGCCCCTCTGCCCAGGTCTGCAGGCTCTGTGGGCAGAGGTGTCCCGGTAGGAGGTGCCCCAGGAAGGAGAGAGCCAGGCCTTTTGTACTGGCTGGGAGGTCACTTCGGGGGAGGCCGGAGCTTTGCCCAGAATGGGGAACCACCAGGGCATGCCTGTAGGAGCCCAGGGCAGGGCCCCTCCCCAAATCTCTCCCAGACTCCACCCTGCTCCCTCCTCCTCCACCCCAGCCTCCCCTTGCCCCCTCTCATGGCCCCCTACCTCCTCCTCCTCCCAGCCCTTGGGCCCACTCCCTGTTAAATATGGCCATCTGGGTGTCCCCCAGGATACTGCAACCCAACCCGCCGCAACTTACCACCCTTACTCCCAAACCTGCCTCTCCTGTGCCCTTGTTCCACTGGGGGCATTTCTATTCCCAGCAGCCAGGCCTGAAAGGGGAGACACAGCCAGGCGCGGTGGCTCACGCCTGTAATCCCAGCACTTTGGGAGGCTGAGGCGGGCGGATCACCTGAGGTCAGGAGTTCAAGACCAGCCTGACCAACATGGAGAAACCCCATCTCTACTAAAAATACAAAATTAGCCAGGCATGGTGGTGCATGCCTGTAATCCCAGCTACTCTGGAGGCTGAGGCAGGAGAATTGCCTGAACCCAGGAGGCGGAGTTTGCAGTGAGCCGAGATCGTGCCACTACACTCCAGCCTGGGCAACCAGAGCGAAACTGTGTCTCAAAAAAAGAAAAGAAAAAGAAAGGGGAAAGACACTCCAGCCTTCACCCCACCTCCTGCCCCCAGCCCCGGGAGCAAGAGCTCCTGACAGTTCTCCGAGTCCCCTGCGCTGGCCGTCCCGGGCCCCTTCCATCACGTGACCCAGCAGCTACCGTCTCCTCGCTCCTCCCCAGGGCCCCTAACCTTGGCTGTGGCCCGTCAGCTTCTCCAGGGATGCCAGCGTCCGGGGCAGGAATTGGAACCCATGCCTCCTCCTAGGGATTCTGGGGGTCAGGAGACTGGGGTCCACGCTTCATGGCTGTGTGATCTGAGCCAGCAGCCCCTGCTCTCTTTGTCTCTACAAAGCTCAGTCGGGGTTGAGGCGGAGCTGTTGGGAGAATAAACTGTGGTTTGGAGAATGAGGCACCGCGTGGGGCCCCGGCCTCACTGCCCATTTGCTGGGTGATCTCGGGCAGGTCACTTGCCGTCTCTGAGCCTCTGTCTCCACCTCATTTGTGATGTCTCCGCAGTGACCCTCCTGGTTTCATGGGCCTTTCTAAGGACCAGAAAGGGGAGGGGCTGAAAGAATTGGCCCTGGGGAGTCAAGGTGGCCTGGGCCAGCCATCCAGGTCGTCAGAGGGCCGTGTCCCACAGAGAGGTCGGGGGGTGAGCCTGTTCTGCAGCCCACAGCAGGGCCTGAGCCCAGGGGTCCTAGCCAGGAGCCTGGGTGCAGGGTCAGAGCCCTGAACAGACACGGAGTGCACCCTGGGGACGCACCTGCTGGGGAGGAGCCCAGAGCAGGCCACTTTGTCCCCAGATCCCAGGACTGTCCCCCAGGCCCAGGGGCACTGCAGAACTGGTGAGGGGGCTACTCAGGGAGACCATCTGACTGTGCACCATGGACCCTCAGCCCAGCCCAGTGATTCCCTGACGCCCCTCGGCCCCAGGGCCCACCCAGGTTCCCAGCAGGAATCTCCACCCATCCTGAGCCCATTTCAGGCACACAGCACCCCCTGTCGGCCTCTTTGGGGGCAGCAGGGACTCACGGGGCCTCTGAGTCCTGGCTTTCAGGGGATTTAAACGAAGGAGAAAGTCTCCAGGTCCCAGGCTCTGGGTCTCCACCGCCTTTGACTCCTGCGTCACTCAAGGAGAGACAGACGGGGCCGCCCTGCAGGCTGGTCTCAAGCAACCATGGCTACTTTTGTTTTTCTGGAAAACCTTCTGAAGATCACGTGCCATAAGGGATGTATTTATACCCACCCTTCCTCTCTCCTCTCTCCCTTTCTTCCCTTCCTTTCTCTCTCTCTCTCTCTCTCTCTCTCTCTCTCTCTCTCTCTCTCTCTCTTTTTAATAGATAGGGTCTTGATCTGTTGCCCAGGCTGGAGCACAGTGGCACAATCATAACTCACTATTGCCTTGAACTCCTGAGCTCAGCCTCCTGAGTAACTGGGACTGCAGGCGTGTGCCACCACACCTGGCTAATTTTCTTTATTTTTTGTAGCGATGGGGGTCTCGTTGTATTGCCCAGGCTGGTCTCAAACTCCTGGCCTCAAGTGAGTCTCCCGACTCAGCTCCCAAAGTGCTGGAGTTACAGGCATAAGCCACCACTCCTGGCCAGCACAGGGACTTTGAAGGTGTCTGAAGGGCTGCTTGAACCTTAGGGTCCAGGAGGACTTTCCTGATGTGAGGAGGATAGGGCTGGGAGGGAGAGCACCCCGGCCGCAGGTAAGGTGCTCCCACTAAGGAGCGTGACGGAGCACAGGCAGAATGGTCAGCTGCAGTTCCCACGGGGTGCACATGCGTGTTCCCCCCCGGCCCAACTGGGACCTGACTGTCTGCCTCCTTCAACCCAGGTCCTCCTGCTAGAAGCAGCAGAACAGCCCTCGAGCCCGGACAATGACCTGCCGGCCCCCCAGAGCACCCCGCCGCCCTGGAACGAGGACTTCCTCCCTGATGCCATCCCTCTCGCTCACCCGGGGCCACGACAGAGGAGGCCCACGGGTCCAGCCGGTGAGTGAGGGCTTCAGAGAGGACAGGCTGGAGCAGCCAAAGGGACCTCGGGCACGGCCTCCCAGGGCCTCCCTCTGGTTCATACACGCCACGCGGCATTCTGAAAAATTAAGCTTAACTGTTGAAAACTGAGGGATTTCACCTAAAAGCCAGGATTTTAGTTTCTCTTAAAAAGTAGGCCATCAGGCCAGGCACAGTGGCTCACGCCTGTAATCCCAGCACTTTGGGAGGCCGAGATGGGTGGATCGTTTGAGGTCAGGAATTCAAGAGCATCCTGGCCAGCATGGTGAAACCCCATCTCTACTAAAAATACAAAAATTAGCTAGGAGTGGTGGTGCATGCCTGGAATCCCAGCTACTTGGGAGGCTGGGAGAATCGCTTGAACCCTGGGAGGCGGAGGTTGCAGTGAGCCGAGATTTCGTCATTGCACTCCAGCTTAGGGGACAAGAGCAAAACTCCATCTAAACAAAAAAAAGACAAGAAAAGTAGATCGTCTGAGGGGAGTAATGGCTCACACCTGTAATCCCAGCACGTTGTTGGGAGGTTGAGGCGGGCAGATCACTTGAGGTCAGGAGTTCAAGACCAGCCTAGGCAATGTGGTGAAACCCTTGTTTCTACTAAAAATACAAAAATTAGCCTGGCACAGTGGTGCATGCCTGTAAGCCCAGCTACTCCCGTGGCTGAGGCATAAGAATTGCTTGAGCTGGGGAGGTGGAGGTTGTAGTGAGATCCAAGATCGTGCCACTGCACTCCAGCCTGGGCGACAGGAGTGAAACTCTGTCTCAAAAAAAAAAAAAAAAAGTAGATGATCTTGGCCAGGTGCAGTGGCTCACACCTATGATCCCAGCACCTTGGGAGGCTGAGGTGGGAGGATTACTTGAAGCCAGAAGATCGAGACCAACCTGGGCAACACAGTGAGATCCTGTCTGTACAAAAAAAAATTATGAAAATAAAAATGAGAGAATTGGCCCTCAGGGCTGGCCGTCCCTCATGGAAACAATCGACTACTGTGGAGTCTCAGTTGCCACTGCAGGTCCAGTCCAGGCTGTGCAGTTTGCCGCAGTCCCCACCATTCCCTATTGTCTTACAACTCAGCTACTGTCTTTGGTGTCTGCCCTGTCCTTTGGCTTCTGCACTTAGGACCCCCAGCCCAGCCTTGCTGGGTCAATTTTGCAGTATTCTGCCTGGCCAGGGAGCGGGAACTTACTGCCTCCCACCTCTTTCTGGGGTCTGCTGTCTGAACACTCTGGCTGGAATTGGAGGACATCTGCCACCCTGCCTCTCTGCCACACTTTTACCATTTAATGTAATTTAATTTAATTTTGAGACAATGTCTTGCTCTGTCACTGAGGCTGGAGTGCAGTGGTATGGTCATAGCTCACTGCAACCTCCATCTCCCAGGCTCAGGTGATCCTCCCACCTTAGCCTCCCAAGTAGTTGGGACTACGAGTACACACCACCACATCTGGCTTTTGTTTTGTTTTGTTTTGTTTTTGAGACGGAGTTTCGCTCTTGTTACCCAGGCTGGAGTGCAATGGCGCGATCTCGGCTCACCGCAACCTCCGCCTCCTGGGTTCAAGCAATTCTCCTGCCTCAGCCTCCCAAGTAGCTGGGACTACAGGCACGTGCCACCATGCCCGGCTAATTTTTTGTATTTTTAGTAGAGACGGGGTTTCACCATGTTGACCAGGATGGTCTCGATCTCTTGACCTCGTGATCCACCTGCCTCGGCCTCCCAAAGTGCTGGGATTACAGGCGTGAGCCACCGCGCCCAGCCCACACCTGGCTTTTTAAAAAATTTTTAGTAGAGATGAGGTCTCACCCTGTTGCCCAGGCTGGTCTCAAATTCCTGGCTTTAAGCAATCCTCCTGCCTTGGCCTCCCAAAGTGCTGGGATTGCAGGCATAAGCCACCATGCTCAGCCTACAGATATCGTTTTTCATTGTCACACAAAGCCTGGAAACCTTGAGGGTACAGAGGAGACGCCTAAGGCTCAGAGAAGTTCAGTGACGCCCCTAGGGTCACCCAGCAAGCCAGCAAACCCAGGGCATTTTGCCTCAATGATTCTCTGCCCTTAGAGCCCTTTGGAGGGGGTACTCTCCCTCTTTCCTCTCTGTGTCCCCTCTGTTCTGTGTCTATTCTGATGTCGGGTTAGGGAGCAGGGCCAGAGCAGGGAGGAGGGATGTGTGACAGAGGTGGCCTCCAGTGGCCAGTCCCAGGGCCGGGGAAGGAGAGTGGGCATCCTGCTTTCTTCAAACGGGACTGAAGGCTTCAGGAGGAGAGTTGAGCTCAGGTCTGCTATGGGAAGGAGGACATCTCTCACTCTGGCCCCATGACCCACCCCTCGAGCCGCTGTCCCTAAGGTCTCATCCCCAGAGTGTTACCCCATGCCCACAACCTTCAAATCTTTCTTTGGGGATGGAGGAGGAAGGGGCTTCCCATCCCACCAGGGACCCAGGGCCCCCAAAGGGGATTCCTGGTGTTGGAAATAGATGCTCCATGCCGCAAAGAAAAATCAGCACTGAGACAAAGGATCTTTCAGCAATGCAGTTCTTACTTCCTGGACTGCAGGAGGGATACTCTCACTAGCCATCGTGCCGTGAGAGCACAATGAACAAAGGCAAACAGATATATTGATCCCTTACACATCTGAGGTCGTCCTTACTGCCGTGTCTGATCTCTGTTGGCGGGAGCCAGACCTCACAATCTAAACTTAAACCCTGTTGGCTAATAACTGAAAACTTTTCTAAGCAGGTAAAAGCAGTGTAGAGCTGGGAGATGCCTGTGAGCACGTCCAGCACAGATATCTTGGTTCAAGTACAAGGACACAGAATGTACTATGTGCCTGTAAGCTACATAGGACAGGGCTTAACAAAGTTATTAGCACACTTACTCTTTAACAAGAAAGGAAACTTTAAAAAGGAACTTTTCTCCTTCCCACACTTAGCAGGACCGCTCCAACCAGGGAAACTGCAGTTTCAAGAATGGCCACCAGGTGGGGCACACACCCCACACATGGTGACACCTGCAGCCAACTTGGATCCCAGAGAGCAGGTGGGGTTCTTCCGAGCCCAGCAGCTCCCACCCAGGCCCTCCCCACAGTGCCACAGTCCCAAGCAGCCGGGGTGCAAGGGGCCCTAAGACTCAGCGCAGTCCTTCATCAGATCAGCAAACATTTTTTTTCTGAGACAGGGTCTCGCTCTGTAAGCCAAGCTGGAGTGCTGTGACCTGATCATAGCTCACTGCAGCCCCGACCTCCTGGGCTCAAACCATCGTCCCACCACAATCTCCCCAGTAGCTGGGGCCACAGGCGTGCGCCACTACACCTGGCTAACTTTTGTATCTTTTGTAGAGATGGGGTCTCACTATGTGGTCCAGGCTGGTCTCAAACTTCTGGGCTCAAGGGATCCTCCTGCCTCGGCCTCCCAAAGTGCTGAGCAAACATTTTTGAGCATTCTGTCTGGACCAGAGGGAGAAGGAACTGTATCCCCTGGCCAGACAGCAGGGCTTACCTCTCCATCACCTTGTCCGCCCTTGGGGCATGGAGACCTGGAGCTGGGAAGATGCCTCCTTCAGGACCTCCTGGGGCCTCCTTGGAGGCCATATTGGGAAGCATTTTGCCACAAGCCCGGTTCTTGACCCTGAGCAGAGAGACAGTAGGGTGTGAGAGAGGGATTTGCGGCCTGGCTGTGTGACTTTGGGCAAGGGACCAACCTTCTCAAGCCACAGTTTCTCCACATTTAAAATGGGAACGAAAGCAGTTCTTGGTATCAGTGATGTTCACACTTGCAAAGCTGGTTTGTAAGTTGTAAAACCAACAACTCCAAGGTGCTGTGGGCGCCTTTGCCTGTCTGGGGGGTCCCAGGTAGGCGGGGCTCCTGGGGGAAAGTGGGCCGACTGCCCAGGTGTCCAGGCCTGGAGCCGCTGGAGGCTGGGGGTCCACCGCGTTCTGATGCCCTGTCTCCTTCTCTCCCCAGGCCCCCCGGGGCAGACAGGACCACCAGGGCCTGCAGGCCCCCCGGGCTCCAAAGGTGACCGAGGCCAGACAGGAGAGAAGGGCCCAGTAGGGCCCCCTGGTAAGAAAACCTCCCACACACGTGATGTTGTCAACCTGTGGAAGAGGCTGGACTTCCTCCCCTACCCCAACAGGCAAGGTGTCCCACAAACCCACACCCTTGATGCTGTGGGCACAGGAAAAACAGGGTCTTTTTTTACATTTTTTTTTTATTTTTTGAGACGGAGTCTCGCTCTCTCGTCCAGGCTGGAGTGCAGTGGCGCAATCTTGGCTCACTACTACCTCCACTTCCGGGTTCAAGCGATTCTCCTGCCTCAGCCTCCCGAGTAGCTGGGGTTACAGGCATGTGCCACCACGCCTGGCTAATTTTGTATTTTTAGTAGAGACGGAGTTTCTCCGTGTTGTCCAGGCTGGTCTCGAACTCCTGACCTCAGGTGACCAGCCACCTCCTCCTGACCTCAGGTGACCCACCTATCTCGGCCTCCCAAAGTGCTGGGATTACAGGTGTAAGTCACTGCTCCAGCATTTTTTTTTTGAGATGGAATCTTGCGCTTTGTCGCCCAGGCTGGAGTGCAGTGGCAAAATCTCGGCTCACTGCCACCTCCACCTCCCTGGTTCAAGCAATTCTCCTGCCTCAACCTAACGAGTAACTGGGAGTACAGGTGCTCACCACCATGCCTGGCTAATTTTTGTATTTTTGGTAGAGACGGGGTTTGACCATGTTGGCCAGGGTAGTCTCGGACTCCTGACCTCAGGTGACCTGCTTGCCTCAGCTTCCCAAAGTGCTGGGATTACAGGGGTGAGCCCCCACACCTGGCCAAAACAGGGTCTTTAGAGGGCTTTGGGTACAGGCATGAACATCGAGGCTGTCAGGAGCCAGGAGCTGTTCTCAGCCATTTAAACACCTCCAGAGACCACCTTCCCAGCTCCTCCTGGGTCCTGCGAGGGAAGGACCCCTGGTTCAGCAGATACAGGGCCAGCCCAGGATGGTGGCTTATACTTCGCGTCCCTGCCACAGAGCTGTGGTCCCTAGGAGGGACCAACAGGCCTCTGGCCAGAGCCTTTGCTGATTTCACTGTCCCTGCCCCCATTACCCTCCCCAGCTGCCCCCAAGTGTCCCCTCTGGACTGGGCTGGGAAGGGGAGGCCATTTCATTTACATCCCAGGACACCCCGCAGGAAGACGGTGGATCGGAGGCCACCGTGGACTGGCTGTGTGCCCCTGACCAACCCCGTTTCTTTCAGGGCCTCAGTTTCCCCATTTGTAATGTCTCAGCCCCCTGCCAGGCTCCGGCCACCACAGTGACTACTCTTTTCTTCATTTCAGGGCTCTTGGGGCCTCCAGGGCCCCGTGGGCTTCCTGGAGAGATGGGGCGCCCTGGCCCCCCAGGACCACCCGGCCCAGCAGGCAGCCTGGGCCCCTCACCGAACAGCAGCCCCCAGGGCGCCCTCTACTCCCTGCAGCCACCTACAGACAAAGACAGTAAGTGTCGCTCGTGGGGAGCCAGGGGCGTGACAGTAGCTGCTTGCGGGGGCTGCAACGGGGCCCAGGGTGATGGGAGGAGACCCCTGGGCCCGTGCGGCCTGGCTCAGGGCTCAGTGCCTCCCAGCCCTGCCAGCTCTGCCCCGCCAGACCCCTGGCCGCTCTGCTCTTCCCACAGATGGAGACTCAAGGCTGGCCTCTGCCATCGTGGACACAGTACTGGCAGGCATCCCAGGACCCCGGGGTCCCCCTGGCCCACCAGGTAAGTGAATGGTGGGCTGACCTGCATTGAGGACTCCAGCTCCCCAGGGCTGGGCCTGAACCAAGGGGCCTCGAGGGGAGCTGGAGGCAGACTGGGGGTCCGTGGCTTCCGGACAGTGCTGGGGACTGGGTCTGTCCCACCTGCCGTGTGGCAGGAAGTGAAGCCCCTCATTTCCTGGTGGCTGCACCCCTGGAGGACTGGATGCATGAAACCCACATGGTTCTGCTGGAGTAAGATGGCTGCATGTGGCTGCCTTTGCATGGGCCACAGCGGGACACACACCAGGGGAATGGGGTCAGGACAAGGGTGGCAGGAAGTCACTAACTTTGAGGCAGAAACCAAGGGCCCGGGGGCGCAAAGGGGCCGGGACCTGGCTGTCAGTCCTGGCCTGACCTTCTGTCGTCCACGTTCCTCATGGGGGTAGCAATGCAGGGCTGACCACCTTGCCCCTCTCTCCCAGGAAGGGAGTCATTCATTCATTCATTCATTCATTCCTCTATGCATCCCACAAACATTCATTGAGCGTCTGCTACTCCATGTGCTGGACAGTGACCTAGGCTTCCGGGACACCTGAATAATCAAAATAAACGTCACCATGAAACTCTCATTCTAGTGGAGGACAGGAATGTCATCCTAAATCCGCGACTTCCATAGGATCCGAGGGAACTACAAGGGAGAAGCTGGGGTGTGGCGGGGAGGCCCCGTCAAAACGTGACATTTCAGCAGATGCCCTAGGGAGGAGAGGGAGTGAGCTCGGAGGATACCTGGGGGCCTTCAGGTGACAGGCTAGGCCTCAGGAGAGCTGGATAGGGTCCTGATGTTTGTTCCCCCAGAGTGCCTGTCCTCACATGCCCTCTCCAAACCTGCGAGCTGGGCCATGCTGGACAGCCCAGCCCGGGGCTCCCTACGCCATGGAAGGCATGAGCCAATGCAGGGCGTGGGAGACTGAGGCCTCACTCTTCCAAGCAGGCTGGAAATTAGTCATGAATCTTTCTCTCTGAGCTGGGCACACACATGAGACCCAGCCTGGCCCTCTGGATACTCCACGGCCCATGGGGGAGACAGACGTGTAAACCTCAGTGGCCATCGGCGGTGGCTGGTTTAAATAAGGGATTTGCCTAGAGGAGCATTGGAAAGCTGGGAAGACTTCCTGGAAGAGGTGATGCTCTGTGACAGACTAGTAGGAAAACCAACAGGAAAGGGTTTGCTGGGAAAGTGGAGGGATAGGGAGGCTCCAGGAGGAAGGAACAGCTTTAGCAGAGACGCCAGGAGGGTGTCCAGCTGGGGCAGGGAGGGTGGGAAGGGTGGGAAGGGACTTGGGGAAACCTGAAAGAGACTTAACTGAGCTTGCATTTTTGAAAGCATGCTCTGAGGAGGCCACATGGAGGGTGGAAGGTCAGGAGGCTGCTATAGTAATCCCAGCAAGAGGGATGGGTCCCAGGTCCCAGGGCAGGCCAGACCTGAGAGATGTACTCGGACCAACTGGCTGGGGTGTGGAGCTGGTCTGGACAGACTTCTCCCTTACCTGCCAGGTCTTGGGATTTGGGAGGACTCACGGACAAGGCCCTGGGAGGAGGAAGTGTGAGAGCTGTGGGCGGCCAGTGGATACGGCTCTGGGCCCCAAGGATGGAGACCTGGTTGGGGGTGGGGGGTGCCTCCCTTCTCCCCCCCCGCCATTCATTTCCAAACCCCCCTTTGCTGCCCATGGAGACACATCCAGGACAGGTGCTGGGGTGGGAGGCTGGGGGTGCCCCTCTCTGGCTCCACATGACCAACCGTGACTCTGCCCACAGGTCCTCCCGGGCCTCGAGGTCTCCCAGGACCACCTGGATCCCAGGTAAGGATTTTGCCATTTTAGGTATGGTGGGAGGCACCGGGTGGCGGTGACGCTGTCTCCCTGGGAGAGAAGAAGCACCTTCTTACCAGCAAGAGTCAGGAAGGAGCTGGTCAGACTGGCCGGTGAGATTTTATTCTATTTTGTTTTATTTTTATTATTTATTTATTTTTATATTTTTAAGACTCAGTCTCACTCTTGTCCACCAGGCTGGAGTGCAATGTCGTGATCTTGGCTCACTGCAACCTCTGCCTCCCGGGTTCAAGCGATTCTCCTGCCTCAGCCTCCTGAGTAGCTGTGACTACAGGCACCTGCCACCATGCCCAGCCAATTTTTGTATTTTTAGTAGAGACGGGGTTTCATCATGTTGGCCAGGCTGGTCTTGAACTCCTGACCTCAGGTGATCTGCCTGCCTCGGCCTCCCAAAGTGTTGGGATTACAGGCGTGAGCCACCACGCCCGGCCAATTTTTTTTATTACTTTTTTTGAGACGGAGTCTCCCTCTGTCACCCAGGCTGGCGTGCAGTGGCACAATCTCGGCTCATGCAACCTCCACCTCCTGGGTTCAAGCGATTCTCCTGCCTCAGCCTCCAGATTAGCTGGGACTATAGGTGCCTGCCGGCACACCCGGCTAATTTTTGTATTTTTAGTAGACACGAGCTTTCACCATGTTGGTCAAGCTGGTCTCGAACTGCTGACCTCAAGTAATCCACCTGTCTCAGCCTCCCAGAGTGCTGGGACTACAGGCGTGAGCCACCATGCTTGGCTGAGATTTTAATTTTATTAGCAGCAGCAACTCTTTGCTGACTATATTCTCCTTCTGTTATGTCAGGGAGGTGTTAGCATCACCATTTCACAGATGAGCTAACTGAGTCCCAGAGAGACCAGATGCTGCTTGAGGTTGCACAGAGGGTGCAGGCAGAGCTGGGCCAGGTCACAGAATCTCTACCTCAGCCCCTCACTGTGCCCTGAGAATTGCCCATGGGGAGGCGTCACCCCAAGCCTGACTCAGCCCCAAACCCCAGGCTCGCCCTGCCTCTGCAGCTGTGTCAGAAGGCAGGTAGAGCAGGCGCAAAGGCCCTGAGGCAGGGAAAAGGCTCAACGGGGCCCAGGAGGGGGCTTTTGTCACAGTGGAGGGAATAACTGAGTTTAGGGATGATTCCATGATCTCATTTACATCTTTAAAGGCTCCTCTGGCCGGGCAGGCATGTGGCTCACACCTGTGATCCCAGCACTTTGGGAGGCAGAGGCGGGAGGATCACGAGGTCAGGAGTTCAAGACCAGTCTGACCAATATGGTGAAACTCCTTCTCTACTAAAAATATGAAAATTAGCCGGGCATGGTGGCACTCACCTGTACTCGGGAAGCTGAGGCAGGAGAATCGCTTGAACCTGGGAGGTGGAGGTTGCAATGAGCAGAGATCACGCCACTGCACTCCAGCCTGGGTGACAGAGCAAGACTCCATCTCAGAAAAAAGAGGCTTCTCTGAGGGGTCAGGTGCTGTGGCTCCCACCTGTAATCTCAGCACTTTGGAAGGCCAAAGTGAAAGGATCATTTAAGCCCAGGAGTTCGAGATCAGCCTGGGCAACATAGCAAGACCCCATCTCTACAAAAAAATTTAAAAATTAGCCTGGTGTGGTGGCGTGCGCCTGTAGCCCCAGCTACTTGGGAGGCTGAGATGGGAGGATCGCTTGAGCCCAGGAGTTGGAGGCTGCAGTGACCTCTGATGGCACCGCTGCCCTCCAGCCTGGGTGACAGAGCAAGACTCTATCTCATTAAAAAATTAATTAATTAAATATATAAAAATAGAAAGTAGACTTGGCATGTGTGGCTGATGGAATAGGTCTGGTGCGAAGGCCAGGGAAGGATCTAGGTTCACTCCCCGGTGTCTGCCAGGAGCAGCTGGGAGGACCAGGCAGGCATTTCCTGAGAAGGGGAGGCTTCGGGGTGGGGGGCACCAGGAGTTCTCTTTGGAGAAAGGGAGAGTGGGCGCCTGGTGGTCAGCTGAGTGGAGATGTCAGGGACAGCCGGACATGGGCCTGGAGCTCCCAGGAGCAGTCCGGGCTGACTTTAGTAGACACTGGAGGCCTTTGAGCCTGCTCTTCCCGTGCCCGCCAGGCCATCCTCCTCTCCCTTTTTCTTCTGCAGACTCAGAGCGCAGTCGGGGGTGGCTAGAGGGCACTGGAGATTCAACCAGGACAGGCAGGCCCTCACACGCTTCCTTTGTTTCTCCGCAGGGCCTAGCTGGAGAGCGAGTCACGGTGGGGCCATCCGTAAGTGTGGGCTTTGCAGATGGGCTGGGTGGCGGGGGTGGAGGTGTCTGCCCTGGGCGACCCTGCTGGAGCTCAGGCCACAGGGAGTGACTGAGAAAGGCCTGAAATAATCTGTCCTGGGGTGAGGAGGGGTGCGACCTCCAGAGGGGGGACGACAGTCCTGGGCGCCTGCAGCCCTGGGTTAATGCACTGTGTGACCCAGGCCTTTCATTCATGTGCTGTGCGGCCCTAGGCCATGAGTTAATGCGCCATGTGACCTGGGAAGTCCTTGCCGACTAGAACCTCCCAGAAATAGGCTTAGACCCCCAGCCTCTAATCGCCTTTCTTGGAAACAAGAATTTCTGAGTTTCCCAGCCTGGCCAACAAGGTAAAACCCTATGTTTACTAAAAATACAAAAATTATCTGGGCGTGGGGTGGCAGCTGCAATCTCGGCCACTCGGGAGGCGGAGGCAGGAGAATCGCTTGAACCGGGGAGGTGGAGGTTGCAGTGAGCCGAGATCATGCCACTGCACTCCAGCCTGGCGACAGAGTGAGAGTCCATCTCAAATAAAAAAAAAAAAAAAAAAAAAAGAATTTATGAGTCTCAACTCCTGCCTCTAGGACCAAGGAGCCAGGCACTTCCTTGATGCTAAGCCTCACTGCAGGGATACGGGCAGGGTGGAGGTATGGATCTTTGCTGAGTACCTACTATGTGCTGGCAACAGTGGAGGTGCTCCCTTCCCCCACAGCCCATGTAAGCTTCACAGAGACCCCAGGAGATCATGCTTTATTACCCCCGTTTGCCAAAACTGGCCACTTGAGGCTCAGAGAGGTTAAGTCACTTGCCCAAAGCCACACAGCGAGGCAGTGGCAGAGCCTGGATTTGAACTGGGGAGTGTCAAGCAGCAAAGCCATGCCTCCTCCAGTGCTTGCCTAGTGACCAAACACAGCAGAGGAGACACAGTGATGGCATGCCTAGGTGCCAGGCCCTAGGCTAACTAAGCTCATTGTCCCCATTGACCAACTTCATCCTCCCAATAACAGTATGAGATAGATACTATTACTGATTCCATTTTAGAGATGAGAAAACTGAGGTTCCAAGAAGTAGAGTGACCAGCTCGAGGTCACACAGTAGTAGCTGGACATTTACATGTTACTGTGAGCCGGGTATGGTGGCAGCTCATGCTTGTAACCCCGGTGCTTTGGGAGGCCGAGGCAGGAGGATCATTTTGAGGCCAGGAGTTCAAGACCAGCCTGGACAACATAGTGAGACCCGATCTCTACAAAAATATTTAAAAATTAGCTGGGTTGTGATGGTGCATGCCCGGAGTCCTAGTTACTCAGGAGGCTGAGGTGGGAAGAACACTTGAACCCAGGAGGTAGAGGCTGCAGTGAGCCATGATGGTGCCACTGCACTCCAGCCTGGGCAACAGAGCAAGACCCTGTCTCAGTCAAAAAAATCAGCTGGGCATGGGGCTCATGCATGTAATCCCAGCACTTTGGGAGGCTGAGGCGGGTGGATAACAGGTCAGGAGTTCAAGACCAGCCAGGCCAACATGGTGGAACCCTGTCTCTTCTAAAAATACAAAAAGTTAACTGGGCATGGTGGTGGGGGCCTGTAATCCCAGCTACTCTGGAGAATGAGACAGGAGAATCGCTTGAACCCAGGAGGCAGAGGTTGCAGTGAGCCGAGATCGCTCACTGCACCCCAGCCTGGGTGACAAGAGCAAAACTCCGTCTCAAATAAATAAAATATATGACTTTGAAGCTGGTATTACCAGCCCCGTATTAGAGACAAGTAGCAGCCCTTCGCGGCAGGGTACTCAATCCCGGAGGGGCCCAGGGATGAGCTTGCTGGGCTCCCACCCGAGTCTCTTCTGCCCCAGAAGCAGAATGTAGCGCCTAAAGCCGACCCTGGACCCTTCCCCACCCCATGCCAGGTTGTGCAGGGTGTCCTGGAGCCGTGGCCTCCCCTTCGTGGCTCACCCCAGGGCAGGAGTCCCCTGGACCCGGCCCCCGCCTGCACAGCCTGCCCCTGACTCCCTGCAGGCCCCCAGTGTACTGGAGAGGGTGGAGAGGCGCCCCCGCCTCCCGAGCCGGTGTTGACTGTGTGACTTGCTTCTTAGGGTGAACCTGGCATGAAGGGGGAAGAAGGAGAGAAAGCCCTCACTGCAGAGGTAACCATGCCTGCCGGCCACGTTCCCTCCCGCCTCCTTGGCCATGAGCACCGTCATGGGAGGGCGGGCATCCCACAGATCAGCACTGACCCTCAGCCAACCCTGAGCTGGGTGCTGGGCCACTGGGTGTACCCTGAGGCATTCACAGCCCAGTGGGGAACTTCGTACAGCAGTGATTGCAAGAGACCGAGAAGGCAGCTGAGTGGGGGAGCCGCAGAGGGGGTGATTGGTTCTTGGGGGGCTTCCCAAGACAGGGAGAGCAGTCACAAACCTGTAGGAAAGACAGTCTCCCTGGCAGAGGCTTCAGGCTGCGGAGTTCCTCTCAAGGGACCAGGTCCTCCCATGAATGGCGTCTGGGCTGGACGTGGCCACAAGGTCAAGGCGTTGGGGGACTGACGGGTTCAGGGCTGCTGGATGTGGGAGAGGATGGTTGGAGGAAGAAAGGCTTGCAGGCTGGGAATCTGAGGAGAGAACACTGGAGCAAGCAGAGGCTGGGGCCAGGGGGAGGGGCAGCGGGGCAAGGGCTTGGCCGTGGGGACCCTCAGCTTCTGGGAAGAGGAGGGGAGGCTGGGGCTGGGGTGGTGGATGAAGGGGAGGAAGAGCACATCTGAGGTTCAGAGTCAAATGCCTCCCTTCCGCTGTCCCTGAGCTGGGCGCTGGGCCAGCAGGTGCTCAGAATCTCTGCCCTGAGCGGTTCACAGCCCAGTAGGGACACAGCTAAGGACAGCAGCGATCGCAAGAGAATGAGAAGGCTGTTGCGTGGGGGTGCCACTGAGGTGGGCCGGCAGGGGAGGCCTTGGAAGCTAAAAACGAAAGTGCCCGAGAGGGGTTCCCGCTGGGGGTGTCAAAGCTGGGCGGGCGAAGCAGCTGGAAGGACCAGGCTGGTCCGGGGTACCTTCAGGAGGTCCTTGAAAGACCAGAGGAGGGGAAGAGGCTGGAATCAGGGCAGCCATGGGGGGTGCAGGAGGCAGCGAGGCGTAAGAGGTGAGAGGGGCTGACACATAGCCCAGACATGCTGGTCACTCACAGCAGGACTCCGAGAGGTGACCGTGACCCCTCCATTTCATAACAACATCTGCCCTGACACAGTGGTCATGCCTGTAATCCCACCACTTTGGGAGGCTGAGGGAGGAGGATCGCTTGAGCCCAGGGGATCAAGACCAGCCTGGGAAACAGAAACATAGCGAGAACCCATTTCTTAAAAAAAAAAAAAAAAAAAAGTTAATGCCACCAGGTGTGGTGGCATGTGCTTGTCTGCCCAGCTACTCGGGAGTCTGAGGCGGGAGGATCCCTTGAGCCCGGGAGGCTGAGGCTGCTGGGAGCTATAATTGTGCCACCGTACTCCAGTCTGGGTGACAAAGCAAGACCCTGTCTCTAAAAACAAACAAACAAAAACCACAACAACTGGGGGTGGGGGACTAGGCAAGGGATAGCAGGGGGCGGGGGATAGGGGAGGGAGAGCATTAGGAGAAATACCTAATGTAGATGACAGGGTGATGGGGGCAGCAAGCCACCGAGGCATGTGTATACCTGTGTCACACAGCTGCACGTTCTGCATATGTACCCCAGAACCTAAAGTATGGTAATAGTAAAACCACCACCACCACCATCTGTGGCTTAGGAACGTGAGGCTCAGCCAGGTCCTTGGTCTCCCTGCTCCTTCCCTGAGTTGGACACGACACTGACATTCCCATCCCAAACTCTGTCATGGGCTCAATTCCCCATTGCCTTTGGTCTCCTGGTGGGCAGACCTCTCTCCTATAACACAGCGGGACGCTTTTCAGTTTCCTTTTGTTTCATTTTAAGTGAAATTAATCTGAACATAAGACTGATCTGTCAAGTTACACCAGCACAAGGCGCCTGTTCTGCTGCCAGCTCCCGGGGCTGGGCAGGCTGGGGACAGCAGTGGCTTTGTCTCTTCACCGCCACTTTTCTTCCCAGAGTGGCCTTGACACCTGCCTTCTCAATAAGTCAGCACCCTGTCTTGGCTCATTCAAGTGTCTCCATGCACAAGGTCCTCTGCCCGTGTGTAGACCGGGTCCCTGAAGTGTAGACGCCGCCATCGCACCAGCCTGCCCACCAGCACTTTGTGAAGTGGTGGCTTTCTCTGCTGTCTTTCTTGCCTGGCGTGGTCACACCAACCCTCCCCTTTGCCTGCTGTTTTGTGGAGAGCTCTCAGTTGGGCATTCAGGAAAGGAAACAAGCAAAGACCCTCCCACTTCCAGGCCCTGGGATAGGTGCCCTGCCCTGGTTAGGGTATTTTCAGAGCCTGCCGGGGAAGCAGCCAACCATGGTGGAAGGAAGAGCCCAGGGTCGAGGCCAGCAGGTGTGGATCTGCAGTGTGGACTGGCTGCTTTACCAGGCTGTGTGGCCGTAGGGAGGTTGCCTGTCCTCTCTGTGTTTCAAGTTCTACGTCTGTGAATGGGGTTTGAAGCCCTGCCTGATGCATAGTTGATGCTGTTCAGTCTATGATCACTTGCAGTGTGAGGGTGTCGGGTGGGAAGAGGCAGGCCCTGACCCTGGAAGTTTCCTCTCCACCAGAGTGAGGGGGTCAAGCAGCTGAGAGAGGCCCTGAAGATCCTGGCAGAGCGAGTCCTCATCCTGGAGCACATGATCGGGATCCACGGTGAGCAGTGACCAGGACTTCCCTCCCCTCCCTCCACTCCCTCCCTGCTGCCCTCATGGCTGCTGCCTCGGGTCTCTGGTCTCCCTCCATTACTCCTAGTCTGACCCTGCCCCTCCCCTGCTCAAAGACCCTCCGTGGCTCCCTGCTGCCCATGACGGACTTCCAAGTGCATCAGCCCAGTTTCACAGACCCTCCCTAGTATAGCCACAGCGAGCAGAGTACTGACCAGCCATGTCGACGCCCCTCCCACCTCCGTGCCTTTGCTCAGGCTGTCCCTCTGCCTGGTGAACACTGACTGCCACTTTGGGACCTGCTCCAAGATCTGCCTCTGTGAACCTTCTCTGAGCCCTTCTTTTTGTCCCTACGGTACTCTGGCGAGCCTCCCATTCCATGATGGGATGGTGTTTCTGTGACCCTCTGGGAGTCCCCCGTGCAGAACAGTGAATGGTGCCTCAGTATTTGTTGCAGAATGAATGGGTGAATGAATGAGTGAATGGACAAGTGGGTAGGTTGCGGCAGGGTGGAGGGGGTGGATGAGTGAATGAATGGCTGGTTGCCTGGATGAATGTACAAATAGGTGGATGCATGGATAGATGAATGCATGAATGGTTGAATGGACAGGTAGATACGTGGATGAGGGAGTAGATGGGTAGATGCATGGATGAATGAATGAACGGGTGGATGGATGGATGAGTGGACAGGTGGGTGGGTAAATGAGTGGATGGATGGATGGACGGATGGATGGATGGATGGATGGATGGATGGGGGAGTGGATAGCTGGGTGAGTGAATGAGTGAATGAATGGATGGATGGATGAGTCAGTGAGTGGAAGGTGGGTGGGTAAATGAGTGGATGGATGGATGGATGGATGGATGGATGGATGGATGGATGGACAAATGGTTGGGTGAATGAGTGATTGAATGGATAGATGCATAGGTAAATGAGTGGATGGATGGATGGATGGAGTGGCCAGGTAGGTGGGTAAATGAGTGGATGGATGGTTGGATGGATGGATGGATGGATGGATGGATGGATGGATGGATGGACAAGAGGGTGGGTGAAGGAGTGAATGAATGGATAGATGTATATATAAATAAATGAATGAGTGGATGGATGGATGGATGGGTGAGTGGACAGGTGGGTGGGTAAATGAGTGGATGGATGGATGGATGGATGGATGAGTGGACAGCTGGGTGAGTGAATGAGTGAATGAATGGATGGATGGATGAGTCAGTGAGTGGAAGGTGGGTGGGTAAATGAGTGGATGGATGGATGGATGGATGGATGGACAAATGGTTGGGTGAATGAGTGATTGAATGGATAGATGCATAGGTAAATGAGTGGATGGATGGATGGAGGAGTGGCCAGGTAGGTGGGTAAATGAGTGGATGGATGGTTGGATGGATGGATGGACAAGAGGGTGGGTGAAGGAGTGAATGAATGGATAGATGTATATATAAATAAATGAATGAGTGGATGGATGGATGGATGGATGGGTGAGTGGACAGGTAGGTGGGTAAATGAGTGGATGGATGGTTGGATGGATGGATGGATGGGCAGGTAAATGAGTGGATGAATGGATAGATGCACAGATGAATGAATGAGTGGATGGATGAATGGGTGAATGGATGAATGGGTGGATACACAGATGAATGAATGGATCAATGGACAGGTGGATGGGTGAATGAGTGGATGGATGCATGGATGGATAGGCAGGCAAACGAGTGAATGAATGAATAGATGCACAGATGAATGAATGAGTGGATGATGGATGGATGGATGGGGGAGTGGACAGCTAGGTGAGTGAATGAGTGGGTGAATAGATAGATACATAGATGAATGAATGAGTGGATGGGTGGATGGATAGAGGGATGGATGGATGGATGGATGGATGGGCAGGTAAATGAGTGGATGAATGGATAGATGCATAGATGAATGAATGAGCGTATGAATGAATGGATGGATACACAGATGGATGAATGGATCAATGGACAGGTGGATGGATGAATGAGTGAATGAATGGATGGATGCATAAGGAGCTGAAAGCCTGCTGCTGCCTTGCTTCTCCACGCTGGACAAGAGCATCTCTCCGTGGCCATGTACCGTGATCAAAGGTGCCCCCAAGTGTTCCTAAGGCTCTACCTTGACTCCACCCTCCTTCTCTTCTTCCAGATCCCCCAGCCTCCCCAGAGGGAGAGTCTGGCCAGGATGCCGCCCTGAGAGCCAACCTCAAGATGAAGAGGGGTGGCCCCCAACCTGAAGGGGTCCTTGCTGCCCTGCTTGGACCCGACCCTGGACAGAAGAGTGTGGACCGCGCCAGCAGCAGGAAGTGAGAGCCCACTGCTCCAAGACACCCTGTCCTGGCTAGAGACCCAGCCCAGAGGCCTGAGCGGCTGCTGTCTCCTGAAGACACTCCCAGGGGACTGGGCTCCAGGCATGGATGACTGTGAGGGCCTGGGGGACTTTGGGGACAGATAATGCCTCCAGGGGCAGGGTCTGGGGGGGGCAGCACCCTCATCAGGGTATTGACCCTTCTCTGGCTTGTCCCCTCCTCCCGTCCCCCACCCCCCACTCCCGGCTGGAGACGGGTCTGGGTGGGCTGGCTGCTGGGAATGAGAATAACCCTAATACCCATCATTTATTGAGTCCCTGCCACAACTGGCCCTGTCCAGGGAACTTCCCTTATGTTGTCTCATTATTTAACCCTTAGGAGGTAAGCTTATTATCCCTACTTCATAAGGGGACTGGGGCTCAGATGGTAGAAATAACCCTTCCTCGGCCACCAAATCACGTGTGGCAGGGGCCGGATTTGAACCTAGGCCCCTCAGTTCCTGAAGCCCTGTTCTCTTGACCCTGCCAGCTTCCCCTCTTCATGAGAAAACTCAGATAGGGAGAGTGCGGGGCCGGGATGGTTCCTTGAGGCAGGGAGGGCTGTGGGAGGCTGAGCCAGCCAGCCCAGGGGGACAGGCAGGGTCCTGCAGGGCCTGGGGCTTCCCTTCCTCAACCCCCTTCCCCACTGGCTGGGGGGTGGCCTGGCCTGCAGCTGCTCTCAGAGGCCCGGGAGACCCTGAATAAGCCACTGCCAACCACGAGGACTTGAGGACCATGAGAGAGCAACATTGGGGGTCAAGGTCCCCCCCCACACCAGATCGGCATCACTGGCCAATGCCTCCCAGTCTCGCTGAGCCCACTGGCCTTTCTGGGTCCATCCCACCCCTGAGCCAGAGGAAGCAGCATTTCATGGGCATGTCTATCAGAGGTGGAACTTGCAACCTCTGCCCCCAACCCCCAACTCCGTCTCTCAGGGGACTCTGTAGGTTTGCTACTTTTGCATGGCACAGCAAGGTCAGTGTCCCTTTTGCAAACTGCACAGAGGGGAACAGAGTTCCAGGCCTGCTGGGAAGAGACCCTTATGCCTCCTCACCTTCCAGAGTTGGGGGCCTGGCAGGCTCCATGGCAGGTATCAGGTCCCCGGCAGCCCAGAGCAGCTGATTCGAGCCCTTGAGGCCTCTGGGGCCAGAGTCTCTGTGATCACCTCAGCCCTGGTGCTCCTCTCTTGCTGCGCTGGGACCCAGGACACAGCCACGATAGCAAATTCAGAGAACTGAAGGTGCTGGCACCACCCTGGGGCGCTCTGTCTTCATAGCAGGAGTGACTGTCTCCAGTGCTCTTGATGCTCCTGTTCGGCTATGGTCTGGTCCCTCTGGGCCCTGGGATCTTTTTCTGGCCCTTGAGGCAGGTCTGGGTGAGCTGGTCTCCTGTCTTCATGAAGGGGCGGTCAGAGGCGGGCGGGACCACCAGCCTGTAGCGTTGTTATTTTATCTGGCAATAAAGGTGCTCTCCCCGCTGTGAGTGTGTGCAGTGACAACTCTGCTGGACACTGGTCTGCATCTCACTGGCCGGGTGCCAGTAAAGCTGTGAGCAGCTGCAGCCAGGTCCAGGGTGACCACAGGGCCTCTGTGGCAGGGAAGTCCAGCTCTGACCCCGAGGACCTCTAGGGAGGGGGCTGGGAGTGACACGATAGGCGAGCCCCAGATTGGGGCTTATCCTGCAAGGGTTCTTGGCTTTGCCCAGGAAAGAATTCAAAGGTGAGCTGGAGGTAGGAGAAACAGCCATATTGGACGGGCAGGGTTATAGCTCCAGGACTGCTCCTAAATGGAGCATGACTCTACCCCCTAGGCAGAGAACAGCAGCTCAGGGCAGTTCCACACCATATCTATACCTACTTTTACTATTATTATTATTATTTGAGATGGAGTCTTGCTCTGTCACCAGGCTGGAGTGCAGTGGTACAATCTCAGCTCACTGCAACTTTCACCTCCCAGGTTCAAGCAATTCTCCTGTCTCAGCCTCCTGAGTAGCTGGGATTACAGGCACATGCCACCACACCTGGCTAATTTTTGTATTTTTAGTAGAGACGGGGGGGTGCGGTCACCGTGTTGGCCAGGATGGTCTTGATCTCTCGACCTCTGATCTGCCCGCCTCGGCCTCCCAAAGTGTTGGGATTACAGGCGTGAGCCACTGCACCCGGCCCTATACCTACTTTTAATTGCATGCAGATTAAGGGGTGGTTTATGCAGAAATTTCTAGAAAAGGGTGGTCATTTCTGGGTCATCGGATCTTTGCCATGGAAAGGGGCCGTGGCTCCTGCGTGTCGCCATGGTGATGGCAAACGGACATGGCACACTGATGGGCATGTCTAATGGAAAGACGCTTCCGCTCTGTTCCTGTTTTAGCTAGTCCTCAATTTGGTCTGGTGTCTGAGCCCTACCTCCAGAGTCAAGATCTGTTTCTTACCTCCAGAGGGTGAGGGAGGCCCCCGCCTCAGAGGCCATCACAGCCCTCCACCTAACCACACTGTCCCTAAGCTGAGCTTGGCCCCCAGCTCTGCAAGAAGGTGAGTTAAGTTGAGGTGGCCTCCGGGCTCTGGAGGAGGGACCCTGATCCTGCCCCATGCTCCTCTCCAGGCCTGGGGTCAGTGCCGTGTCAGTGACCCCAGGGGGGCCCATATACCCTGATACAAGTCCCAGGTACAACACAGAGACCCAAACCACTGCTGACTCACCCTGTGACCTTTGCAGGTATTAAGCTCTTGCCCTGGGTACTAGTCTGTTCTCACTCTGCCAATAAAGACATACCCGAGACTGGGTAATTTATGGTAATTTATAAACAAAAAAGTGTTTAACGCACTCACAGCTCCACGTGGCTGGGAGGCTTCACAAGCGTGGTGGAAGGGGAAAGGCACGTCTTACATGGCAGCAGGCAGGAGAAAGAATGGGAACCAAGCGAAAGGGGTTTCCCCTTACAAAACCATCAGATCTCGTGAGACTGACTTATTCACTACCATGAGAACAGTATGGGGGAAACCTCCCATGATTCAGTTACCTCCCAACGGGTCCCTCTCACGACACATGGGAGCTACAATTCAACATGAGATCTGGGTGGGGACACAGCCGAACCATATCACCCTGTGTTCAGTGCCCAGCTACAAACAGAGCCCTGCCCACCTCTGCCTGGAGCTTGAAGTCCTATAGAGAGGCTGAGTGTTAAACACCAAGCCAAGCCAGGTGCAGTAGATCACACCTGTAATCCCAGCATTTAGGGAGGCCAAAGTGGGAAGACTGGTTGAGGTCAGGAGTTCAAGACCAGCCTGAGCAACACAGCAAGATCCTGTTGCTACAATTTTTTTTTAAAGTTAGCCTGATGTGGTGGTGGCTTATACCCGTAGTCCCAGCTACTTGGGAGGCTGAGGTGGGAGGATCACTTGAGCCCAGGAGTTAGAGGCTGCAGTGAGCCGTGATTGTGCCATTGCACTCCAGTCTGGGCAACAGAGCATGATCCTGTCTCTAAAAAATAAACATGAAAAAGCACCATAGCAATCATGTGGAGGACGGAGATGATTCCAGTCTGCTCTGAGAGTCCAGAACCCAGAGACCAAAAGGGCAGAGAGAGCAGGGAAACAGAAAGAGAGAAGGAGGGAAGGAAAAAGAGAGACAGAGAAAGAGGTTGAGAGGGAGAGAGAGAAAGACGAGACAGAGACAGAGAGATTGCCTGCCTGAGCTTCGCCTGGTGAATAGGCGACACGTTGCTTAAGCTGGAGCCTCTTCTTCCAGGCCCCATTGACTCTGGGACGCTTCCTCCAGCCACCTGGTCCAGGGCCCAGCAGGCACAGCTCATTTAGCAATCAGGGAGACCCGGGGTGGGGCAGGTGCCTGAAGTCAAACCCTGGCAGGAATCACTCACTGGGCAACTGTCCCAGGCAGGGATGTGCATATGTTTAGGCTGGAGAAATGTCGTCACCCCCTTTATTCCTTTTCCCAGGGCAGGAACTACAAAACCATGCATCCTTCCTCCCTTCCTTCTTCCCTTCCCTCATGTAATGAATCTTTTATTGATCACCTTAATTGAGCCAGGCCCCGAGAAGTCTCCACGAGCAAAAGACAGGAGTCTCTGCCCTCAAGGAACCAACACTTCTAAGTCAAAATAGGCAATAAACAGCCTGGGCAACATAGTGAGACCCCGTCTCTTAAAAAAACCCAAAAAAACAAAAATTAGCCAGATACGGTGGCACGCACCTGTTGTCCCAGCAACTCAGGGCGCTGAGGCAGGAGCATCACTTGAGCTCAGAGGATCAAGGCTGCAGTGAGCCGAGATGGCGCCACTGCACTCCAGCCTGGGCAGCAGAACAAGACCCTGTCTCAAAAACAAAACAAAAATAGGTGACAAGCATTTTGTTTTGTTTGCTGGTTTTTGAGACAGAGTCTCACTCTGTCACCAAGCTGGAGGGCGGTGGCGCAATCTCAGCTCACTGCAACGTCCACATCTTGGGTTCAATTCATTCTCCTGCCTCAGCCTCCCAAGTAGCTGGGATTACAGGCGCCCACCACCATGCACAGCTAATTTTTGTGTATTTAGTAGAGACAGGGGGTCGCTATGTTGGCCAGGATGGTCTCCAGCTCCTGATCTCATGATCCACTCGCTTCGGCCTCCCAAAGTGCTGGGATTACAGGTGTGAGCCACCGCGCCCGGCCTCACTGTGTAACTTTTAGATATTCAGATTCATGGGATGCCTTCATTTATCCTCTGGATCCTGCCATGGGAGGACCAAGTTGGGACCAGCAGAGTCTAGCGGGTGGGGAGAGGATTGTATGAGGAACGTCTGGAGAAAAACAACTTCCAAGCTTCTGCCGGTAGGATGGTCGGGCCAGCCAGGAGTGTGTTGGATGGAGCCAGGGTATCGGATACTGTGGGTCCCAGAGGAGGTCTGAGACAGGGCTGAGGGAGAAGGTCTCCCCAAGGGACTGGGTGTGAATTGGCCCTTAATATGGTGCAGACAGGTTCAGTGCTAAACAGTGACATGTGTCACCTCCTTTAACGTCACAGCCACCTCTCTCATTTTGGGGTGAGTCAGCTGAGCTCCAGAGAGGTTGTGTAGCTTCCTCAAGGTCACACAGGTGGTTGGTGGTGAAGCTGAGTTCAGGTCTGTGGGACTCGGGAAGCCATGCCCTGCTCTGTCCCCCAGAAAGACATTCTGGAAGGAAAAGCGGAGTTCACATAAACCCAGGGGTGGCGCTGCCGAAGGGGCCAAGTGTGGGCAAAGGCTGGGGGCGGATGACGGGCAGAGGAGATTTGAGTGGGGGTGGAACGAATCCCCCAGGACACTGAAGCAGCTCCCAGGTGGGGGATCTTGGAGGACAGTGATGCTGGAGGGAGAGGAAACTGATCCCTGAGGGTCAGCAGAAGAGGCAGGTTCTCAGTCTGGTCTCTCCCCGCCGTCTGGCCGGTAGAATGATCTTTCTGAAGTGCAAGCCTGGTGTTGCTCCTATCTCACTCATGCATCTGCAGCGGCTCCCCTGTTCCTGGCCTCGAGCCTGAGCTCTGCCCCCTGGTGCTGTCACCTGGATCCCTGTCCTGGCTGCTTCTGCACACACAGCTGCCGCAGCCCCAGGAGTCAGCCAGGAGGTCTGCCTATTGCCCGGCCTATCTCTGTCCGGCCTGTGGAGGCTGCTCCCCGGAGCAAAGCAGCGCTAAGTGTCTGCAGGAAATGGGTCAGTGCTGTTGGGGGAAGAGCCTCAAAACCCCAAAGGGAGCCCAGCTCTTGGCCTTGTGTGACCCCCTCAAATCTTCACCTCCTCTCGATCTGCAGCCAAGGAGACAGGGTGGGCACACCTGATCCTCTGCCCGGCACCAGGAAGGTCCTTGCGTGCATGTGTGGACACAGCCACTTGAACGTCCCAGCTGTCCACAGGACCCAAGACTCGGAGTAGGAAGCAAAGCACCCCGGGCTCCCAGCTAGGACCCTCAGGGCTGGGCCCCAGTCACCCTCCCCTGCCCAAAATTGCCCTCCCTCCCCACAGCCCCTGGGGAAAGGAGACTCACCAGGGTCAGCCCGGTCCTGGCAGGAGTCCCCAGGTCCCCTCCTGGCTCACAGCTGAGCTTTGAGAGCCAGAGCTGGGGCAGGGATAGCTAGAGCCCTCGCTGCCCCTCACTCTGAAGCCACCTACCTGGGCACTAAGGAGGGAGAATTAGCACAGGCCCCTGCTCACCTCACCCCACCCTGCCCCACCCTGTCCCCTTTTGCCTGGCCCAGACATGGCTGCGTGCAATGTCTTCCCTGAGTCCCGCCACCCACAGTGCGCTTCCCGCCTCCCACTTCGGCGCGGCTTCCTGCACACACCCCCTTCTGTGGCCCAGCGTCCAGATCTAACCTGACGTTTCTTCTCAAATGCCAGCTGGCTCCAGCCCCTGCTATGTGTGTGCGTGTGCACGTGCAAGTGTGTGCATACATACGAATGCGTGTGTTCATGTGTGTGCATGTTCTGTGTACATGTGTGTACACGTGTGTGTGTGCAAGAGTGTACATGCATGAGAATGTGTGTCTAGCTGGTGCATCACACATATGTGCACGTGTGTGTGCCTGAGGATGTGTGTGGGTGTGCGTATCTGCTACGGCGTGTACCCACATGGGCACATGTGCGCCTACAGGGTGTGTGGTGAGGAAGGGGCTGACACCAGCTCAGTCACACCTTTTCTTTTTTTCTTTTTTTCCTTTTTCTGTTTTCTGAGATGGAGTCTTACTCTGCTGCCCAGGCTGGAGTGCAGTGGTGGGATCTCAGCTCAGTGCAACCTCCGCCTCCCAGGTTCAAGTGATTCTCCTGCCTCAGCCTTTCGAGTAGCTGGGACTACAGGCATGTGCCACCATGCCCAGCTAATTTTTATATTTTTTAGTAGAGAGGGGGTTTCACCATGTTGGCCAGGCTGGTCTTGAACTCTTGACCTCAGATGATCCTCCCGCCTTGGCTTCCCAAAGAGCAGGGATTACAGGCGTGAGTCACCACACCCAGCCAGTAACAACTTTTCTTCCAAAGCCTCTCCCCTAGGGGTTGGAACTCATTTGACCCATAGTCCTCGGTGCACCCAGGGCCCTGGCCTGTGACTGAGTTCTCTGACTGTGGGGACCCTCTTGTCCTCACCCCTTCAGCCCAGCTGAGCCCCCGGATGGAGCAAGACTGCAGGCTCAGGCAGGACCCTGCCTCGCAACCTCCCCTCTTACTTGGGTAGGGGGTTCAAGGGTCTCCCCAGCAGGCAGGCTTGCTTTGGGACCTAGAATCTGGGCCTGAAAGCAACTTCTCAGTCCCCAGCCAGAGACTCCTGCCTTCCCTACCACAGTTGCCACCAGCCAGAGAAGAAAGTCAGGACCCACTGAATCGGATGATAACTTCTGGCAAGAGCCTGACATGACAGCCACAGTGTGGCGGTGACTGGGGCTGCGCTGAACCTCAAAGGTTCCCATGGAGGCATGCTCTTCTTAGCCTGTTCCTGGCATGTCCCGAAGACCCACAAGGGGCAACTCTCCTACCGGAGTGGCAGAAACAACCTGACTCTGGCTATGTGCCTAGCCAAGGGTGGTCAAGCTGCCATTGGGGTCCCCGAGCTTCAGTCCTCACCTTCCTAAATCCTAGGCGCACCCTCCAGCTCTGTCTCTTCCAGTCGGCTGTGAGTGTCCTATGTGCCAGGTCACATCCGGGTCCCCAGCTCAGGCCAGGTACAGAGCAGATGAATCACTGCAAATGAATCACTAGCACATGGCGGGACATTCGTGATGGGGCGTGGCTTCTTCCATGACGCTGGCACATGGGACATTCATGATGGGAGCGTGGCTTCTTCCATGACACTGGCACATGGCAGGACATTCCTGATGGGTGCGTGGCTTCTTCCCTGACCCTAAGAGGCCACATTGGAGGTTATAGGCAGGGGCAGGTGGGAGCCAAGACTGGCCTACATCAGAACAGAAGCCCCCTCCCCACTCTACCCCTCCACACCTGCAGTTCCCACCACCCCCAAGGTTTCTGGAACACCTCTCTCCCAGACCAGCTTTATGGATTATGAAAAAAGAATTACATGAGGTTTTCAATTAATTGAATTCCAGGGAGATTTATTTCCAATGTTATTAATAAATTCGAATGCCACCTATAACTTCCAATTGCCAGTTAATTAACTTGAAATTGGTGCATTGTAAAAGGCAAATTAAATACTTTTCCAGGCAGAGGCTGGCAAATTTAATGAGCCGGTATGTCCTGAGGGAGACGGCTGGGCTCACACATCCCATCAAATACTCTTGCCATCAGCAGATGAGAGTGTGATCTGAGTGAGTGACATCTGAACCTCTGTGTGCTCATCTGTAAAAAGGATCACAGAACCTGTCTTCAGAACCCTCAGATACCTGGAGTTGATGCTGTTTTTTGTTCATAGACAGATACAATGAAGGGGCCCTATGGCAGTTCACTTCATGTGTCAACTTGACTGGACCATGGGGTGCCCCAATATTTGGTCAAACACACCTGCCCTGCCCAGCCCAGGTCAATTCATCTGGTCAGTCTACAGGGGAGTGGGGACAGGCCAGCACCTGCCTCCTTCTGAGTAGAGAACAAGGACGGCAGTGAGGACGTCAGGAAAGACCACGGGGCCCACAGGAGGGAAGAGAGTCCTCCCCTAGGAAGGGACAAAGCTGAGGAGTCTGAGGATGAGGAAGAAATCAGGGCAAATCAGGGAGGCACTAATAGGTGCAAAGGCCCAGTGGTATGTGAAAGAGAAAAGCACTGAAAATTGTTGGAAATGCTCTAGGGTAGGGCCAGAAGGGGAAATATGATAATGTGGGCTTATTGTAAGACTACAGGTATCACAGGGGACCCCAAGGACAGAGGCTGGAGTTAGAACAGGCCCCAGGAGAGCAGTACTGGATCTGAGTTAGTCCCGGGGCCTCAGCGGCAGCAGGAGGTTACTAATTCCCACAGGTTCTGCCTGCTGCCTCTTTGTCTCTCTTCCTGGGGCAATATGTCAGTTTGTCTCGATCTCACAGCATCAGCCTGCTCATGACTTCTGCTTCTTCCAATGCCTTGCCATGACCTCTCGCTGGCTGTCCCCCAGCAGCAGATAGCTTTAAAGTGACCCAATATTCAAACTGGGTGTCAAGCACCTCCATTGTCTTCCCAGGGACCCAGCACGCAGGCTTCCTGGGGTCTCTCCAAAGGTAGAGTTCTCAGGCAGCGCCTGGTGCTGTAACAAATATCTCATTGACCTGGAGGCAACATTTCTCACAGCTCTAAGGGCTGGGAAGTCCAAGATCAAGCTGCCAGCAGGTCTGGTTCCCGGTGAGGGCTCTCTTTCTGGTTTGCAGACAGCCGCCTTCTTGCTGCATCTTCACATGATAGGGAGAGAGAGAGGAAGCAAGCTCTGTTGTGTCTCTTCTTAAAGAACATTAATCCAATTTTGAGGTCCCCACCTTCATGAGCTCATCTAAACCTAATCACCTTTCAAAGGCCCCACCTCCAAATATCATTACACTGGGGACTCAGGCTTCAACATATGAATTTTAGGGGCACGTAAACAAGTGTTCTACAGCAATAGTATGCCTTGTCCTTGTAGGCAGTCAAGGACAAACCTCAGTCTGGTCTCCCCCAGGCCTGGACACAGACACCTGACAAGGAAGGACGATTCCAAGGAACTAAAGTCAAAAGCCTCAGAGAGCAGGAAGCATGGGTTTTGTGGCCTGTTGATGGCGGAAGCTTCGATCCAAGTAGGGAAAGGCAAGCTTAGGGTCTCCAGCTAGGCTCTTGCTGGGCAAACACTGCAGTCTCTGCTTTGTTTATATCAGAGCTGCATTTTCAAACATAACCATCCCACACCCACTCTCCAGCTATTCAAGAACTTTGATGAGATTCCTCCAGTTTCTCAGGATGTAACAGCGGCAAATCACTGTGCACTTTCTCACTTGCTGCTGGTGGTACCTGGAAGGCCCATGTTGGGTATGAAAGGATATTGGCCTTAATTTTTCTTCTGCCTTGTAGCATTTTAAAGGGAGCATTTTCTTTTCTTTTTCTTTTTCTTTCCAAGACAAAACCAAAAGGTGCATCTTAATGAGGAAAGATGTGCAGTGAGATCAGACTGAACTCTGCCGGGCACCAGCCCTCCACTTTGTGTGCAGGATGCTTTTAATGCAGCCCTGTTGCCATGGCAATTACCACGTCTCAGCTTACTGAGGTGGTATTGCAAACCTGTGGGGAAGAAACAGATTATTCAATAAATGATGCTGGGACATTTGGTTAGCGATTTGCAGGGAAATAAAATTAGCTCCTTTCTTCACATCATACATTAATATAAATTCCAGAGAATTTAAAGAAGTAAATGTAAGAAAGGGAAATCATGAAAAAGCAAACAAATGTTCGATCTTGGGGGTACATCAAGACACTTTAAACCTAAAAGTAGCCGAAAAAATAGCAAAGATTAAGGAAGGATTTAATACATAAAATCTAAATCTCTTTGTTTTAAAAAGCATTTAGTTTAATTTATTGGGAAACTACAAACAAGAATAAAATGGTTGCAAGAAATATGACAAAAGATTAATACCTCTAATATGTAAAAAGTAATCACAAATCAATAAAAATAAACATTCCAATAGAAAAATAGTGAATGCAAAATGCTCAAAAGATGAAATAAAAATATATAATAAAATATTTCAGAATATTCAGCTTCATTGATCAAAGAAATGCCCATTAAAACATCAACAAGATTTTTCTCCTATAGATTATCAAAGAATATTTAAATATAATTATGGCACTCGATCTCATTGAATAAAGTAGGAAAACAGAGCATCTCACAAGTGAAAGTACAAATTGGTATAAAATTTCTAGGAAAAAAAATTAACTTTATGCCATAAGAGGTTTTAAAATGTTCACACAATTAAGCTGATAATTTCACTCCAAAGATATCCTAACACGATGTCCAGGATTGAAGCTAAAAATGTAAATGTGATAATATTCATTGTAAGTATTTAATAGAAGTTTATAACTTACTAGAACACTTGGGCATGGTCAAATAAATTATGCTACATAAACATGATGAAAGATTGTGCAGCCATTAAAATAATGTTTTTAATAATATTTAATGGCATGGAAATACGTCTATGACATATGGTAAGTGGGAAATAGTGTGTCAATTGGGGTTCTTAGATGCCAGCGATAGAAACCCACTTTGGCTATCTGGATAAAGCAGAATTCATTGGAGGAAAATTATAGGGCTTGAAATCAACGGGAACACAGAAGAACTAAACTGAGAAAAAAAGAGAAATTGAAAAAGAATCAGAGGAAGAGTGAGAAAGAGAAGAAATGTAGAGAAAAAAAGAGAGAAAGAAGAACAAAGGAAAGAACAAAGGAAGGAAGGAAAGTAGTAAAAAGACAAAACAAGACAAACATCTCTCAACAGCTATACTTACGGTACCAAAATAGATACATGGTATGATCCCAAGTCAAGGTAGAACTGGCTATTCAGAAATACCAAATTTACCCTGGAACCCTACACCATACAATGTTTTCTTCTTACTCACACAAAGTAAATACTTACCAGGTTGGGCAGCTTTTCCCCATCTTGTAGTTCAGCCATTGGAGAACGTAGCCTCTGAGATTGTCACAACAGGGACGATGGGATGGAGGAGCCTCCATGGGAGTGATGCTGTCATTTCTGTGCACAGTCCATTTGTCAGCAGTAGTCATATGGCCCCCAACCTCACTGCAGTGGGGGTTGGGATAAAGAAGGCAGTGAGTCAGTTGAGGCTCCCATATGAAACACATGGTATACTTAATTTAGGATAATTTGAGGAAGATTTAATTTCAAGGAGACTATTTTTAAAGGTGTGGGTGGGCTGCAGAAGAACGAGAAGGGAGACTGTGATGTGCTAGGGCTGTGGGTCAGTTTGGATTTTCAAAATCTCAACTATATGCTGTTTATAAGAAGCACATTTTGAATAAAAGAACACTATATATGGACAATATATAGAAAACACGCCTACCAATTGCATCATAGATGCTTTTTAAAAGTACACATAGAACATTTTCCAAAATAGACCATATGCCTAGCCATAAATAAGTCTCAACAAATTTCAAATGATTAAAACAATAAAATATGTTTTCTGACTACATTGAAATCAAACTAGAAATTAATACCAAAAATATTAGAAAATACCTCAAACCCTTGGAAATAATCCATACTCTTTTAGATAATTCAATATGTCAAAGAAGAAATCACAACAGAAATTGTAAATTAAAGGAAATAAAAACATGACACACAAAATTTGTTGGATGTAGTTAGTGCAGCTCTTAGAGGGAAATTTACAACTCTAAATGAATATGTTAGAAAAGCAAAAAGGTAGAAAATGAATGATCTGTGCTTCACACTCAGGAAGCTAGAGGAAAAACAGCATGTTCAGAGAAGGGAAAAGGAAAAATAAAGGCCATAATAAAAATAATGGTAGAAATGAATACAATCAAAAGCAAATGTATAGAGAAAATTTAAAAGCCACACGTTGACACATGGGATTAAGATTAACCAAACTGATAAATACTTAGCAGGCTGGATCAAGAAAAAGAAAGGAGAAAACGTAAATCAGCCATGGCAGGAGACATCACTACAGAGCCCAAAGACTTCAATATAGTAAAAAGGTATTGTCAACAGCTTTATGCCAATAATTTAAAAATTTAGATGAAATGGATAAATTCATTGAAAAACACAATTTATTAAAGTTGTCATAAAAATAAAAAATCTGTATACTTTTATATCTGATAAACAAATTGAATTGATAATTAGAAACATTCCCACAAAGAAAACATTCCCAGCCTCAGATTACTTAACTCACGAATTCTACTAAACATTCAAGGAGAAAATAGACAAACTCATAGAAACAGACAGTAGATTAGTTGTTGCCAAGGGCTGGGGGGTATCTGCCTATTCTAGACATGTCATATAAATGGAATCATACAATATGTAGCCTTTTGTGTCTGGATTCTTTCATTTAGCATATTTTAAAGATTCATCCATGTTAAAAATTAATAAATAAAACTTTATTCATTTTTGTGGCTACATAATATTCCACCATATAGATAAACCAGATTTTGTTTATCCATGCCTCAGTTGATTGACATTTGGGTTCTTTCTACTTTTTGACTATTGTGAATAATGCTGCTACATACATTTTTGTACAAGTTTTTGTGTTGACACATGTTTTTGCTTCTCATGGATACACATCTTAGAGTGGAATGGCAGGGTTATTTGGTAACTCTCTGTTAGCTTTTTGAAACACTGTCAAACTGTTTTCCAAAGTGGTCGCACCATTTTGTAATTCCACTGTCAATGTATGAGGACCTCAACTTCTCTGTGTTCTCATCAACACTTGTTATTGTCTTTTTAAATTTTAGGCAAACTAGTAACTGTGAAGTGGTAGGTCACTCTTTTGGTTTACATTTTCCTAATGACTAAGAATACTGAGCATCTTTTCATGGCTTATTGTATATCTTTGAAGAAATGTCTCTTAAAATCCTTTCCTACACAACACACCCCTACCTCCCACCATACAAAAAAAAAGTAAACTCAAAATAGATTATAGATCTAAATGTAGGAGCTAAAACTATAAACCTTTGGAAGAAAACACTGATATCAATCTTGGTGACCCTGGACTAGGCAACTTGTGGGTTGAAGTTTTAAGTGGTATGTTTGCATTTTTACTGTTGAGTTGTGAATATTGAGGAACTATTTGTAAGAGTTCTCTGTATATTCTAGATAAAAGGTCCCTTACCAGGTATATGATTTGCAACGATTTTCCCCTATTCTCCCATTCTGAAGGTTGTCTTTTTACTCTTTGATAGTATCTTTAGAACACAAAGGTTTTACTTTTGAGGAACTCTAATTTATCTAATTTTTCTTTTGTTTCTTACATTTGAATGTCACATCCAATAAACCATTGCTTAATTTAAGCTCACAAAAAAATGTACACCTATGGTTTCTTCTAAGAGTTTTATAGTTTAAGCTTTTACATTTAGGTCTATAGTCTATTTTGAGATAGTTTTTTATGTGGTGGGAAGTAGGAGCCTGCTGTGGGTGGAATTGTGCCTCCACCAACAGATATATTAGAATTCCAACTCCCAGCATCTGCAAATATTACCTTGTTTGGAAACAGGGTCTTTGCAGATATACACAAGATTAGATGAGGCCATACAGGATTAGGACTGGACCTATATCCAGTGACTGGCATCCTTATAAGAACACCATATAGACACAGGGACATAGAGATACACAGGAAGAATGCCATGCACAATGGGGGCAGAGATAAGAGTGAAGTGTCTACAAACAAAAGATTGCAAAGTATCTGCAAGCCAGAAGGTAGGAAGAGGGAAGGAAGGATCCTCTCCAAGAACCTTCAGAGAGAGCATGGCCCTGTCACAACACCTTGGTTTTGGACTTCTAGCATCCAGAACTGTGTGACAATACATTTCTTTGCTCTTAAGCCACACAGTTTAGAGTAATTCGTTACGGCAGCTAGAAAACTAATATGGGATCCAACTTCATTCTTTCACAAGTGGATATCCAATTGCCCCAGTCTTTTGTTGAAAAGACTATTCTTTCCCCATGGAATAGTCTTGACAACCTTGTTGAATAGCAGCTCACCATAAGTGTGAGTGTTTATAGCTGGACTCCCAATTCGATTCTATTGACCTACATGTCTGTTCTTATACCAGCATGACACTAGTTGAGTCTGGTACCTTAGCAGTTTTGAAATTAGGAAGTATACGTCCTCCAACTTTTGTTCTTCTTTGTCAAGATTGTTGTGGCTGGTCTCAGTTCTTTGTATTTCCAAAAGAATCTTAGCATTAGCTTCTCAATTTCTACCAAAAAAAAAGTCAGCTGGAATTTTGATAGAGATTGATCAATTTGGGGAGTATTTCTATCTTAACAATATTAACTATTTTAATCCATGAACATGAGATGTCTTTCCATTTATGTATCCTATTTAATTACTTTCAGCAATGATTTATAGGTTTCCACATAAAAGTCTTGCACTACTTTTGCTAAACTTAATCCTAAGTATTTTCTTCTTTTTGATGGCTTTGCTAAAAATTTTTTAGGCAGGCATAGTGGCTCACACCTGTAATTCCAGCACTTTGGGAGGCCAAGGTAGGAAGATCACTTGAGGCCAGGAGTTTCAGACCAGCCTGGGCAATATAGTGAGAGTCCTGTCTCCATAAAAAAGTAAAAATTAGCTAGGTGTGGTGGCAAGTGCCTGTAGTCCCAGCCAGTTGGAGGTTTGCTTCAGCTCAGGAGTTTGAGGCTGCAGTGAGCTATGATTGCACCACTGCACTCCAGCCTGGGCAACAGAGTGAGACCCTGTCTCCAAAAAAGTAAATAAACAAAATAAAATCTTTTCATATGATTTATTCCTAGTCTATAGAGGTAAAACTGATTTTTTGTATGCTGACTTTATATCCCGAAACTTTGCTGGACTTGTTTATTAGTTCTAATAGTGTGTGTGTATATTCTTTAGGATGTGTATATGTAAGGTCTTGTGATCTGAGAACAGAAATAGTTTTACTTCTCTTTTTCCAATCTGGATGCCTTTATTTATTTTTCTTGCCTAATTACTCTGACCAGAATCTCCAATACAATGCTGAATAGAGGTAGTGAGAGAGGACATCCTAGTTGTGTTCCTGATTTTAGGGTAAAAACATTCATACTTTCTCCATTAAATATGATGTTAGCTGCGGTTTTTTGTTTTTTGTTTTTTGGGTCTTTTTTGAGATGGAGTCTCCCTCTATTGCCCAGGCTGATGTGCAATGGCATGATCTCAGCTCACTGCAACCTCCACCTCCCAGCTTCAAGCGATTCTCCTGCCTCATGCTTCTGAGTAGCTGGGATTACAGGTGCGTGCCACCATGCCTGGCTAAGTTTTGTATTTTTAGTAGAGATGGGGTTTCACCATGTTGACCAGGCTGGTCTTGAACTCCTAACCTCGTGATCTGCCCACATTGGCCTCCCAAAATGCTGGGATTACAGGCATGAGCCACCATGCCCAGCCAAACTGTGGGTTTTTTGTAGATACCCTATATCATGTTAAAGGGGTTCCCTTATATTCTTAGTTTATTTTATTTTTTTTATGGTGACATGGTGTTGGATTTTATCAAATGCTTTTTCTGCACATTTTGAGATTGTCCTGTGTGTTTTTTTCCTTTCTTCTATTAATATGGTGTATTACTTTGATTGATTTCAGATGTTAAAACAATCTTGCATTCTTGGGATGAATCCCACCTGGTGGTGATATATAATCCTTACACGTTCCTGAATTTGGTTCTCCAGTATTTTGTTGAGGATTTCCATCTACGTTCATAATGGATACTGGTTCATAAATTTCTGGTGATGTCTTTGTCTAGTTTTATTGTCTGAGTAATACTGGTATCACAGAATGAGTTGGAAAATCTTCTGTTCGTCCGTATTTTCTGGAGGTTTTGTGAAGAATTTGCATTTATTATTTGTGTTAGTCCATTTTCACAGTGCTGTAAGGAATTACCAGAGACTGGGTAATCTACGAAGGTTTAATTGACTCCGAATTCTGCAGGTGTAACAGGAAGCATGACTAAAGGCCTCAGGAGACTTACCGTCGTGGCAGAGGGCAAAGGGAAGCAAGCACCTTCTTCACATGGCGGCAGGAGAGTGAGGGAAGGGGAAAGTACCACACTTGAAACCATCAGATCTCCTGAGAACTCACTCACTGTCACGAGAACAGCAGGCGGAAATCCACTCCCATGATCCCATTGTAAAGTCTGACTGCACCGTGGATGGCATGGCGACCCCCATGACCCACACGTACACCTCTGGAGGGCCTTCTGGAATTAGAAAACCTGAAGTAGCTGGAATATCAGGAAAAATGGAAGGACAATCAACCCCTGCAGCACCTAACTGGAGACATTCTTCTATTGTTTCTTATTCCGGCCTCGACTGACAAGGCCGTTGGACTTTGTAACCAACCTTGGCTAACCTTGTGACCTCACACCCTACGACCCCCTCCCAGCTTGCAAAAAACCGTCCCAAGCTGTAACTTTTGTAACTTTCCACTGACTTCCTCACAACCTATAAAACCAACTCGTATCCCGCCGCCCTGCGCTAACTCTGTTTTTGGATTCAGCCCGCCCGCTCCCGGGTGCATAAACAGCCATGTTGCTCACACAAAGCCTGTTTGGGGGCCCTCTTCATTCAGAGCACGCATTTTAACACCCATCACCTCCTATCAGGCCCCTCCTCCAATTCAACATGACATTTGGGTGGCGACCCAAATCCAAACCATATCATGCTTTACATTTTCGATAGAATTCACCAGTGAAGCCACATGAGCCTGTGTTTCTATTCTCTGTTTCATCTATTTCATTCCAATTGATACAGGAGCTAGAAAGAAATTATTTAGGCAGATAATGAACATAAGAGAATACTAGGTAAGGTTTCCTTTGAATAAAAAGCAGCCCCCAAATAATTTCTTTTCTAACAAAAAGCAGCCTGAAAAATCAAGCTGCAAGCATAGGTGAGCAAGCTGAAAGCTTGCCACAGGTAAATGCCAGCAGCTGTGCCAGTAGAAAAGGGATATCTGCAAGCCAGGTATCTTCAACACGGAGGTTCCCTCTTCCCTTTCCTTTGTTGCCACGTGTCCAGTAAAAATGCAGGCAACATGGCACTGGCCAGGTAGAGACCCCATCCGAATAATAACAGATTAGGGTGGGATGGCCAGCTTCTCCGAATGCCGTGCTATGCAAATGGCACACCTGGTCCCACCAGTCTCCTGTGTCCTATGTAAATCAAGAACTGCCTCTTCAAGCTCCTCTATAAAACCCCATGCATTTCACCATGAAACCCGAAGACCCACTCAGGAGCCCCTCTTCCTCTGCAGGAGACAGACCTTTTCTCTTTTCTCTTCCTTTCACCTCTTAAACCTCTGCTCTTAAACTCACACCTTGTGTGTGTTCCTGTAATCAATTTCCTTGGTGTGAGGCAATGAACCTCAGGTATTTACCCCAGACAAACCACACTCCTTCATAATCTTTACTATTTCCTTTCTTCAACTTGTTTTGGGTTTAGTTCGGACTTCTTTTTCAAGTTACAGGAAGTGGAAGTTTAGGTGACTGATTTAGATCCTTATTCTTTTTAATATAGGTGATTACAGCTATAAATTTCCCTCTAAGCACTACTTTATGGCTGCATTCTACAAGTTTTGGTGGGTTGTTTCATTTTTATTTAAAGCATGTTCTGATTTCCTTGTGATTTCTTTTTTGGTTCACTGGTTACTTAAGCGTGTGCTGTTTAATTTCCACATGTTCCTGAATTTCCCATTTCCTTCTGTTATTGATTTCTAAATTCATTCTGCTGAGACCAGAAAACACACTTTGTGTGATCTCAATCCTTTTAAACTTACTGAGAACTGTTTTATGGCCGAACACATGGTTTATAGTGCAGAATACTCCATGTGCTCTTGAGAAGAACATGTATTCTGATGTTGTTGAGTATTCTATAGATGTCTGTTAGGTTCCATTGAATAATAGTGTTCCTTTAATTCTGAAGACATGGTTTCCTTTAGCTTTTGCACATATTGTTAGCAGTGTACTTGAAGACTTTGCCTAGTAATTCCAGCATCTCTCATTCCTCAGAGACAGTTTTCTGTGAATGGGCCCTACTCTTCTGTTTCTTTACATGTCTCATAATTTTTGGGGGCTGAATATTGGACATTTAAAATAACATAACGGAGCAAATTTGGAAATCAGATCCCCCGACCCCTCCCCGACCCCTCCCCCGACCCCTCTCCGACCCCTCCCCAGCCCCTCCCGACACCTCCCCTACCGCAAAGAGTTTGTTGTTGTTTTTTGCTATTTGTTTCCTTAGTGATTTTTCTGGATTAATTCTATAAAGTCTGTGTTCTTTTTCATGTTTTGCAGCCAAAATTTCTTTTAGCTTAGTAGTCAACTAATGATGGAAAATGATTTTTATTTTATTTTATTTTTTTTGAGATAGAGTCTTGCTCTGTCACCCAGGCTGAAGTGCAGTTTGGCATGATCTAGACTCCCTGCAGCCTCCAGTTTCTGGGTTTCAGCAATTCTCATGCCTCAGCCTCCCGAGTGGCTGAGACTACAGGCACACACCACCACACCTGCCTGATTTTTGTACTTTTGGTAGCAACAGGGTTTTGACACATTGGCCAGGCTGGTCTCCAACTCCTGGCCTCAAGTGATCCACCCACCTCGGCCTCCTGAAGGGCTGGGATGACAGGTGTGAACCACTGTGCCCAGCCCAGATATTTCTCTAAATCCCTTAAACTTATAGCCTCCCAGCCTTTGCTGAGGAGCACTGTGTGTGTGGAGCCTGACTTCAATGCTTTACCGAGCAGTCTGCCGCTCTGCCCTAGCCTTCATTTCCTGCTTGAGCAGAGCCTCAAAGTCAGCCAAAGGTGAGACTTCAGGGTCTTTTCAGGTCTTTCTGGGCACATGCCCTGCTCTGCACGTGCATGTAGCCTTGATCATCCCAGGAATGTATTAAAGTTTTTTAAATTCCCAAAGGATGTCTCATTTCCCAGTTTTTCCTTTCACTGTTTTACTTAGCCTATTGTTGACCCCAAATGGCATTGCCACACAGGCAGCTACAATGTTGAACAGTTACCTCTGATTGTTTTTGACAAGTGCCCTGCGACCAGGGCTGGTCCCACAAAGTAAGCTCTGAGTCAGGTCAAATAAAGATGATCCCTGGAAACAGAGCTTTTCAGGAAGCTCCCAAACAGGTTAAATAGTGGCCATTCTCTGGGGATAGAGCTTTTTGTGGACACTCCAAACCAGTTATTCCCCTCTAGTAGCTGTTAGGCTACTGATTTCACAGATACCATAGTCGTAAGGCTGTTGGTTTTCAGGCCTGCAACAGAATTGTAAAAAGGGCTGTGGGAATAGGACAAGTTAAAACTTCACAAAGTTCACTGTTCTTACTGCAATACAGCCTGATTTTATTTTTTTTTAAGACTGGGTCTCACTCTGTCCCCCAGGCTGGAGTGCAGTAGCATGATCATAATTCACTGCAACCTCAAACTCCCAGCCTCAAGCAATCCTCCTGCCTCATCCTCCCCAGTAGCTAAGACTACAGGGAGGCACCACTGCACCCTGCTAACTTTTTTATAATAGGATAATAATATTTATAGGAACGAATAATAGAAAAGAGTATTTCCTATAATAATATTTATAGGAAAAATAAATAATATTTATAAAATAATATTTGTAGGAATGGGGTGTCACTATGTTGCCCGGACTGGTCTCGAATACCTGGCCTCCAGTGATCCTCCTGCCTCAGCCTCCCAAAGTCAGCCTTATTAAAAAATAACAATTGTAATAATAAACACTCCTCGGGTAGCTGCAAGCCTTTGGTTAATTTCCAGAGGTATGAAAAAGTTCATTTTGACTGTTTTTGCCAGCATGCTCATTGCTTTTATGAAGGAACAGATTTCAGAAGTCCTTCTTCTAATTATTCTCTCATTCTGGTCATGCTCCTCCACCTGTTTTTGTGCCTAACGTTTTATTGGAATGCAGCCTTGCCCATTCATTTACATAGTGCCTATAGCGGTGTTCACACACAACTGAGAAGCTGGGTAGCTGCGACAGAAACCATATGGCCTGCAAAGCCTAAAATATGTGCTATCTGGCCTTTATGAAAAGGTTTGCCAACGCCCACCATAAGGCAAGAAAATGATATACAGATTGCAAGGAAAAAGTGAGTTTCCATCATCCACAGATGAAATTATTTGGCATTTAGATTCTTTTTTTTTTGAGACAGAGTCACACTATGCCACCCAGGCTGGTCTTGAACTCCTGGGCTCAAGTGATCCTCCTGCCTCAGTCTCCTAGAGTACTAGGATTATAGGCATGAGCCATTGCACCCAGCCCCAAAACGTTCTTTTTTCTTTTTTCTTTTTCTTTTTTTTTTTTTTTGAGATAAAGTCTCACACTGTTACCTGGACTGAATTGCAGTGGTGTGATTTCAGCTCACTGCAACATCCACCTCCCAGGTTCAAGTGCTTATCCTGCCTCAGCCTCCCCAGTAGCTGGGATCACAGGTGTCCGCCACTACGACTGACACATTTTTTGTATTTTTAGTAGAGACAGGATTTCACTCTGTTGGCCAGGCTGGTCTCGAACTCGTGACCTTATTAAAGTCTGGCCTAAGAGGCTGATTTGCGCTTTCTCTGTGGTGTTTGGAGCTTGTATTAAATTAAAATGTGTCTTGTGGCTCATGCCTGTAATCCCAGCACTTTAGGAGCCCGAGGAAGGAGGTTCGTTTTGCAGCCAGGAGTTCAAGACCAGTCTGGGCAACATAGTGAGATCCCCATCTCTAAAAAAATATGTATAAAATAGCCAGGAATGTTGGCAAATGCCTGTAGTCCCAGCTACTCAGGAGGCTGAGGTGGGAGGATCGCTTGAACCCAGAAGTCCAAAGCTACAGTGAGCCATGATTGTGCCACTGCATTCCAGCTTGGGCAACAGAGCAGGACTCTGTCCCCAACTCCCTGCCTCCAAGAAAGTACCTGGGATTTGTTTTAATCAGTTATGGCGAAGCCAACAGGTCAGGAGACGAGTATCGTGAAGGAAAAAGATTTTACTCACACATCCCTAGAAACAGGAGGCCTTGTGGGACTACTCAGGGAAGCACCTGGGTGGGTCAGGAGGCAGAGGCAGAGGGGGAACGCAGGAAGAGGGCGAGAGCCTTCACTGTGGTTTTTGCAAGAAGAAATGGGTGAGGCCAGGGGAATGGGTTGATTGGGTTTGGGACTGGCTCATGTGAGTGATTTTAGCAGCCTCCAGCGTATAAGGGCCGCTCCTAGCTGTCTGTTGTCTGGCCCTGGGATGCTGGAGGCAGAGCAATATTGTCTCCAAGAGTGCAAAATCCAGACAGAGAAGATGGTTGAGTTTGGCTCTGGATGGGTCGGTTTGCATACCAAGGCATGCTAGGGCTCGCAGGGAAGTTATTACCATCTCTAGGAATTCACTAGTGCTGGAAGGAGCAGTCTCTCCAGGATTAGCCAGGCCCCCAGAAGTCAAAGCATCATAAAATACAGACAATTTAAACAAATATTACTGATGCAAGCTGTCTTCTACAATGTGCCGTATGCATTGAACCAACAGTTGGCGCACTGCATACCAACAGCTGGAATTCAGAGCTTCCTGAAGCAGGGACTGACCCCTCCCAAATTACTCCCAGGGGCGGCACCAGGCAGCCCTGTTTCCAGTTGCCAGAGAAACACTTCCATTAGAAAACTCACTGAAATGGGCCAGGTGCAGGATGCAGTGGCTCACACCTGCAATCCCAGCACTTTGGGAGGCCAAGGCTGGTGGATCACTTCAGCCCAGAAGTTTGAGACCAGCCTGGGCAGCATGGCGAAACCCCATCACTACCAAAAAAATATAAAAACCTCACTGGGTGCGTCTGTGGCTAACACTACTTGGGAGGCTAAGGTGGAAGGATTACTTGAGCCGGGAGGTGGAGGTTGCAGTGAGCCGTGACGGCACCACTGCACTACTGTCTGGGCGACAGAATGAGACCTTGTCTCCAAAATAAGTAAATAATAAATAAAACCATGAAAAGTTCCTCTGAATCTGCATCTGTAAATGTGTAAATGTTATCTGTCACACTCTGGGTTTCTGTGTCAGTGAAACAGAATTCAAAGGAAGGAGTTGCCATTCTAATGGCGGTCATTACTGAGTATTGTGAGGTCAGTACTGAATACTGAGTATTGTGCTGCACAGTGGAGTACTGACTACTGAGTATTGTCTGCACAGTGGAGTACTGAGTACTGAATATTATGTTGCACAGTGGAGTACTGAGTACTGAGTATTGTGCTGCAGAGTGAAGTGCTGAGTACTGAGTATTCTGCTGCACAGTGGAGTACTGAGTACTGAACATTGTGCTGTTCAGTGGAGTACTGAGTATTGTGCTGCACAGTGGAGGAAAGGAGGAGTGTGTCTGGAACACAGTGTTTCACCGGGACCTCATGAGCCCAGGAGACCATGAGGATCTTGGTGCATTTGTACCTGGCAATAATGGTGAACAGGGGGCAGTCATGCCTAACAGAGAACAGGCAACCAAAGGCTGGGGCCCCTCAGGGATGACAGCCTGGGTCACCTCAGCAGGCAAGAGCCTCAGATCATCTGAAGTGCTGGCTCAGGATGAAGAAAATCTTGCATGGGTTCTCTCTAGAGGGGACTGATGACAAGTATTAATTATGGACTTGGGACCAGCTGCAGCTGTCTGGAATGTAGCTCGTTCCAACACATCTCTGTATTCAGTCTTTCTGTAGGTCATGCCCATCCACTCTCCCGAAGACTCAGTGCCACCGTAGACTCGGGGTGGGCATGTGTGGATCTGAGTGGTGCAAGGGGTGGACTGTGGCAGACACTTTCTGGTGCTCTGCGTCACTTTCCTTCAGTTTCCTTCTGATTGCAGCAGCAGCAGCAGCAGCGGTGATCAGTTAGTTACAGGCAAGTGCAGGCATGCAGGGCGTGTCCCACATCAAGCATGTGACAGCATCTTTCCCTCTCTGGCTCAGGGTCCTTTCAACATCAAGGGTCTGTTGAGGCTACAGGCAAGCTCTGTCCACAATTGTGAGGAAGCCAGTGTCCTCAAGGGACACCCTCCACCTCTGGAGGTGGAGGAGCAGGTGGATAAATGTTCCAGGCTCCTGCTTGCAGAAGGACAATTCTGGAGACGTTCTGTAGTCTTTGCAAGGGTTCCTACGGAATCAAGCCCCCTTTGCTGAAGCAGCAACCATGATAACTCAGCTTTTCCTGACATCAGCTTTTCCTCTTTCCCTTTAACACTCTTGTTCCTTCTGTCTGTTCCCTGAGGCACCTCCCAAATAAACTCCCAACTCCCAAGACCTTGTCTTAGGTTCTGCATTCTCAAACAAAGATGGTCCTGTGTTTTTGTTTGTGTTTGTTTTCTGAGACAGGGTCTTGCTCTGTTGCCCAAACTGGAGTACAGTGGTGCAATCACAGCTCATGGCAGCCTCCACTTCCCAAGTTCAAGTGATCCTCCCACCTCAGCCTCCTGAGTAGCTGAGACTACAGGCATGTATCACCATGTCTAGTTAATTTTTTGTTGAGATGGGATCTCACTATGTTGCCCAGGCTGGTCTAAAACTCCTGGGCTCATGGCCGGATGTGGTGGCTCATGCCTGTAATCCCAGCACTTTGGGAGGCCAAGGTGGGTGGATCACTTCAGATCAGGAGTTTGAGACCAGCCTGGCCAACATGGCAAAACTCTGTCTCTACTAAAAAAACAAAAATATTAGCCGGGCGTGGTGGCAGGCACCTGTGGTCCCAGCTCCTCAGGAGGCTGAGGCAGGAGAATCACTTGAACCCGGGAGATGGAGGTTGCAGTGAGCTGAGATCAAGCCACTGCGCTCCAGCCTGGGTGACAGAGCAAGACTCTGTCTCAAAAAAATAAAATAATAAAATAAAACTCCTGCTCAAGTCGTCCTCCTACGTCAGCCTCCCAAAGTGCTAAGGTTACAGGCACAAGCCACTGTGCCCAGCCACACTGTGCCCACCCCTTAATCAAACAGTCCTCAGGGCAGCAGGTGTCCAGCCAACAGTTTCTAGTGTTTTGTAACTGCTACTTACACACCTGAAAGAGACAATCATACTGGTGTATACTGGTGGAATGTCGACTCTTGTCTTCAACAATGCCCAAGTTAAGGGTTCAGGAAAAGTATTTAAACTGGGCATGGTGGCTCACACCTGTAATCTCAGCACTTTGGGAAGCCGAGGCAGGAGGACAGCTTGGGCACAGGAGTTCAAGATCAGCCTGGGCAACATAGTGAGACCCTCCGTCTCTACAAAAAATGCAAAAGTTAACCAGGCATGGTGGCACGCACCTGTATTCCCAGCTACTTGGGAGGCTGAGGTGGGAGGATCGCTTGAGTCAAGGAGGTTGAGGCTGCAGTGAGCCATGATCATGCCACTGCACTCCAGCCTGGGTGACAGAGACCTTGTCTCAAATAAATAAATAATAAATAAATAAATAAATAGACAGTATTTGCAATTCTGAGGATTGCACAGATCAAGCCATTCACAACTAGTTCTTTCAAGTATTGATCAAGTTCCAAGATACAACCTCCCTGTAGGTGATTATCTGAATGGCTGGGGCCTATGCCACTTAGTAAGTGGTCTTTCTCTTCCTGAAAGGGGCTTCAGCCAGACATTTGTCTTGTTTGGTTTTGTTGGGTAATCAGGTTGTGCCATGCATTACATATGATGCTTCAGTCATAATCATGTTGAGAACAGAAAAAGAAACCATTTATGGGCTCTTGCTGTGCTGAGTACTTTACATGTAGGATCTTGGACGCCTCAGAATTACTCTCCAAGGCAGCTATTGCTGTTACTTCCAATTTCTTGATGAGGAAACTGGCTCAGAGAGGTTAGGTAACTTGCCTGGGGTCACTCAGCAGTTAGGTGACAGAGCTGGTTTTCTTGCCCTCTCCCTGGGCTGTCTTTTTAGTAGCACCTGTGAGCTCCAGCCCAGAAGAAATGCAGTCATGTCCGCTCACATCCTATTGGCTGGCACTGGTCACATGACTCCAGGTGAATTGCAAAGCATGCTGGGAGGTAGAGAAGCACGTGGCTAACTGGTGAACATCTGCAGCTCAGCACCAGATGCAGCATGGTGCAGGCAGGGCTCTGTGAGGTATGGTCATCTCTGCACACTGGTTGCCCTGCAAGACTTGACTAGGAGCATCTGTTGGCCAGTGTCTGCTTCTCCAACCTGTGCACGCACAAATGGGGGCAGCCCCCGGCATCCCTGGGAGACTAGAAGACGCCTTGAACTCCTCCACTCAGGATCAGTTCTTCCAAAGGCAGATTAATTGCTGTTGATGTTCTTTGGACATAATTTTCCATGAGACAGGATCATTTGGAAAGCCATAAATACACATTCAGATGCACGTGATGGATAATAAACTCGGCTCCAACGAGTCATTTGAGCCGCCATAAATCTTGTTTGCGTTTTCTTCCCTGGTGCCTGTAAATCAGGCCCTGTCTCTGCCTTCTGGGTCCTGGTGGCCCCTACCTGCCATCCATTATGCTGCAGGTGGGGCATCCGACAGCCAGGCCCACACGCCGCCCTCATGCCCTGCGCACATCCATCACGTGGCCGACCCTGCATCCTCACACCCTCCTGGGGGGGCCCAGGTGTCCCTGCAGTTTTACTTGTCTCTTGTGCTTTTATAAATAGCAGCTGTCCCCTACCCCCGATTACACAAACCTGATTGGGTTTTAACGACATGGAAGTTTTAAAAGCAAGCTGGAGCTAGCTGCTGCTGAGTTTCTACCCTCTCCTGGCCTGTGTCCCTGTAGGCTGTTTTGTTTTCAACAAGCCAACCATGCAAAGAGCAGGCAAAACCTCACGGGGTTTGGAATCAGACCGGGTGGGCTGCAGTCATTCTGTAATTAAGAGATTTCAACCGTCCGGCCGTGGTGGCTCACGCCTGTAATCCCAGCACTTTGGGAGGCCAAGGTGGGCGGATCACAAGGTAAAGAGATCAAGACCATCCTGGCCAACATGGTGAAATCCCCCGTCTCTACTAAAAAATGAAAAAATTGGCTGGGCATGGTGGCACACGCCTGTAGTCTCAGCTACTGGGGAGCCTGAGGCAGGAGAATCGCTTGAACCCGGGAGGCAGAGGTTACAGTGAGCCGAGACTACGCCACTGCACTCCAGCCTGGACAACAGAGTGAAACTGTCTCAAAAACAGCAACAACAAAGAGATTTCAGCCAAGTTCTTTCTCTGGGCCTCAGTGTGTTCATCTGCAGGATGGAGACAACGGCCCCTACTTACTCGAATTGTATCTCAGGGTAATAATACTCAGCTAATCAACATTAGAGAAACCCCCAAAACTCAGTGGCTTAACCAAACATACAAGTGTGATTTTGTGCCCCATGCAAAATCCAGTGGGACAGCTTCCCTCTCTCTTATAGCTTTGTTATCTAGAGTGGGTGTTCCTCTAAGATCACTGCAGCAGGAGAGGAGAGAGGACATTGGCTCCTTACATTTCCAGCCCAGAAGAGATGTGGTCATTTTCACTCACATCCTATTGGCTAGAACTGGTCACATGACCCCCAGTGGATTGCAAAGGATGCTGGGAGGTAGAGAAGCACGTGGCTAACTGGTGAACATTTGCATTCCTGCAGCAGTGGTTGTGAGTGTTCAATCACATGCAGTTCTCCGGGTGGGGCACTGAAGGGCTTTAGCAGAGCCTCAAGACGTCAGAGATGAGTCTGCAATAAGATTGGCCGGGTGCGGTGGCTCATACCTGTAATCAGAGCAGTTTGGGAGGCTGAGGTGGGGTGGATCACTTGAGGTCAGGAGTTGGAGACCAGCTTGGCCAACATGATGAAACCCCATCTTTACTAAAAATACAAAAATTAGACGGCTATGGTGGTGTGTGCCTGTAATCCCAGCTACTCCAGGATACTCTGGAATCATTTGAATCGGGAGGTAGAGGTTGCAGTGGGCCAAGATTTTACTGCTGCACTCCAGCCTAGGTGACAGAGCGAGACTCCCTCTCAAAGAATAATAATAATAAATAAAAAATAATATGATCAGATTGGCTGATGGAGGATTTACGTCCATTTCCCTTCCAAAATGGCCTAGGGTGGTCACTGGTGGTGGGCAGAGCAATCACTTTCATGTTTCTGGGGGGCCTGGCTGGACAGTATAAGGCCACACACCTGGGATGCCTCTTGGGGCCAGTTCAGCAATCTCTCCTTCAACCTTGGCCCAGGGGGAGGGACAGGGAGGCCCCCACTGTTGTGAGCAGCCATTCCTGGGGGTCAGGGCGCAGGCTGAGGTCAGACACATTTGGGTCCCGTCCTAGAACTGCTGTTGACTTGCCCTGTGCGCCCAGAAGAGTCATTGATTCGTCTCAGCCTTCTCAGTTTCCTTCTATGTTGAACGGAGGCCAGTCAGGTGACTGATGGGTAAAGGCCCAGAGTCATTTATTTATTTATTTATTTATTTATTTTTGAAACGGAGTCTCACTCTGTCGCCCAGGCTGGAATACAATGGCACGATCTCTGGGCCCACTGCAACCTCTGCCTCCCAGGTTCAAGGAATTCTTCTGCCTTAGCCTTCGGAGTAGATGGGATTACAGGCATGTGCCACCACGCCCGGCTAACTTAGGTAGTTTTAGTAGAGAAGGGGTTTCGCCATGTTGGCCAGGCTGGTCTTGAACTCCTGACCTCAAATGATCCACCCATCTCAGCCTCCCAAAGTGCTTGGATTACAGGCGTAAGCCACTGCATCCGGCCCCAGAGACAGGTTTCTAATAGGAGCTCAGAAAGTGGGCTTCACCCAAGGCCACTCTGCTTTCCATGATTCATGCACACTCCCTAAGAGCTGAGCACCCTCCCCTTCATGCTCCCACCACCCAGGCCTCCCTTGGGCTGACACCTAACAGCACCCATGACCTTTCCAAGCCCCTGGCACCTTCCAGCCTCTGTCATGGCTTCAGCCTCCCATTACTCAAGCATATGACTTCTGCCACCACTGGGCCCCGCCTACAGGAAGTCCTCCATGATTTCCTCCTACGTCTTATGGGTATGGGGAGAGGGTAGGCTGCTGCTGGTCCTGGAGTGCCCTCTGGGCTGTGGCTGGATGGGGAGGAGGCCATCAGCAAATGAGGGTCTCTTTTGTCTCCGATGCTGGCCTGCCCCTTAGGCAGCCTCTTCATCTGGGCCACGTGGTTTCATGGCTGGAACGCCACATGCATGCTTGACCCTGCTTCTTCAAGCAAAGAAGCAACAGGTCTCTGGAAAGCAGAGGGGTGGCAGGAACCCCGGGGGGACAGGCTGGGGGAAACTGGCAGATATGGCAGCCTCTGCTCTCCAGATAGGAGGCTGGGGACCCAGGGCTGCCTCTCCCATGACTGGAGACAGCTGGGCTAGAAAGAAGCAGCTTACACTGTAGGGCGGATGCCTGGTTCCAGTTTTTGCCTGACTGCTAATTTAGCCTGCAGCCGTAAGCCAATTCCTTTTGTGTCCGGATCTCAGTTTGCTCATCTGTAAAATGGGTATTGTATTTATCCTCCCCGCCTTACAAAGTCAGCTCCAAAGCACTTGTAGGAGTGGGCATGGGCATGGAGGGTGTGGGAATCAGAGGGACCCTCTGTTGGGATCTAAAATCCTGGCTGGGCGCAGTGGCTCACGCCTGTAATCCCAGCGCTTTGGGAAACCGAGGCAGGCAGATCACTTGAGGTCAGGAGTTTGAGACCAGACTGGCCAACATGATGAAACCCTGTCTCTACTAAAAGGTAGAAAAATTAGTCAGGCATGGTGGTGCGCCCCTGAAATCCCAGCCACTCAGAGGCTGAGGCAGGAGAATCACTTGAATCTGGGAGGCGGAGGCTGCAGTGAGCTGAGATCACATCATTGCACTCTAGTGTAGGCGACAGAGTGAGACTCCATCTCAAAAATAAAATAAAAGTTTGCCTGGACCTACTCTGGACTGGGCAGCAACTCTTGTTCCTTTGGAATTCAGGCAGGACCCAGAGGTCAGCCCTGGACCAGAGGGACTGTTCCTCCTTTCTCCCTCCTCCCACCCTAAGGGTGAAATCTGTTGCTTGTCCCTGGTGGAATTCTCTTTTTCCAGCTTCCATTCTCAAAAGCACCCCATAAAATACCAAAAATAAACACCGTGCATGGCTTCCATTTGGGAAGGATTTGTCTTTTTCCTTTTATTACTTCTTACCATGACATACCAGCCTTTCATCTTTGCACACCCGGGTCCGTGACCTGGGAGGCAGGCCAAAGGCAATGTGTGCAGGCCTCTTGAGTCAAATGAGGACTCACCCCTCTGAATGCTGAGGAAAGCCCAGGGGACTTCTTGGGGGAGGCAGCACACAGTGAACAGCCAGGGAGACACTGGGTCTGGACCCTGAAGAATGGGATGAGTAGGAATTTGTCAAGTGACGAAATTGAGTGTGTTCCTGGCAGAGGGAGCAAAGAGTGCAGAGAGATAGGAGTGGGAATGGGCTGGCGTGTCTGGGGAGGGACTGAAAATTCAGTGAGGCTGGATGTTAGGGTTCCTGGGGATGGAGAGGCCAGGAGGACTGGGCTGTGGAAGACCAGACTTTATCTCCAGGACATCTGGGAGCCAGGGGGCAGCGCAAGTGAGGTGGGGACATCCCAGGAAACCTGCCCACCACAGCCAGCTTTTGTGACAGCACCAAATTTTGTATTGGTGGCAAGGTGGCCTGTTTTCTCCCCAGATTTCAATTCCTGGACAAAGGCAGTCTTGCAAGAATCTGAAAGGAGCCACCCCATAAAATGACTCTTTTTTTTTTTTTTTTAGTAAAAAGTCAACAGTTTCGTGATCTTGTGGAAATTAATCAGGAACACATGCGTTCTATTTTTCATAAATTGCAAGGGATCAAAAGGAAAGGAAAATGCTCTTAGGGTAAAAGACAATGGGAGTTCCATCACCAGCTGGAACGCCCGGCACACTGTCTTGGAGTGGGGAGCCTTCCCTGCGCCTCGCTGGAGAGAGAGCATGGGCTAGGCTGGGCACGGGATGTGGGGTGGGCTTAGATGCCACCCAGACCTGAGATGCTCCCCGCCAGGTACAGGGGACCAGGCCCAGCAAGGAGCCATGACAGTCTCTGGAGAGACACCCAGGGCCGAAGGGACCCAGAGAAGGTCTCTAAGTGTCTCAGACGCAGAAGAAGGAACAGCGCGAGAAGAGACCAAACGGGTGAGCTGGGGGTGTGGAATGTATCGAGACTGTCTTTTTTTTTTCTTTTTTGAGACAGGGTCTCCCTCTGTCACCCATGCTGGAGCGCAGGGACGCAATCTCAGCTCACTGCAACCTCCAGCCCCCCAGGTTCAAGTAATTCCCCTGCCTCAGCCTGAGATGGTCTTGAATGTACAGCTAAAGAATCTCGATTTTTCTCTTGTACTTTTCTCCCCAGCTGGGGCTAGCTACCTGAGATGGGGCACAATGGCAAAAGCCCTGGGCACAGAAAATCAGTCCAGCTTTTCTCTTACGGTGGGGCCAGTCCCAGACTTTGTAGGGTGTTTTTGTTTTGTTTTGTTTTGTTTTTGTTTTTGAGACGGAATCTTGATCTGTCGCCCATGCTGGCGTCCAGTGGTGCAATCTTGACTCACTGCCACCTCTGCCTCCTGGGTTCAAACGATTCTCCTGCCTCAGTCTCCTGAGTAGCTGGGATTACAGGCATGTGCCACCAGTCCCTGCTAATTTTTCCATTTTTAGTAGAAACAGGGTTTCACCATGTTGGCTAGGCTGGTCTCGAACTCCGGGTCTCAAGTGATCAGCTCACCTCGACCTCCCAAAGTGCTGAGATTGCAGGCATAAGCCACCGCACCTGGCCCCAATCCAATCCTTTGAACCTCAATGCCCTCATCTGTAAAATGGAGATCATAATGAGACCTATGTCCTCTGGGGAGCTGTGGGCACGTGCGTGCTCTCCAGGACCTCTCTCACACTGGCATTCCTTCCCCTTGCTGGCCTCCCCTGGGTCTGTCTGCCGTGGGGTCTGCAGTCACTCACAGGCCGGAGAGGTGAGGAAATGCAGTTGCTTGGGCCTAGACCCAGCGGATCCCCTCTGTGCCCAAAGCCCCGTAGGGCCTGGGCCTCTGGTGGCCAGGACAGTCCTGTGTCCAACCCACGGTGGAGAAAGAGGCCAGGAGGACATGGCGCACTGATGCCTTTGTGCGACATCCTCCAGGCACCAGACCCAGGGCTCTTGAGCCCCCCCATGAGAGTGGAGCAGCACCCAGCCTGCCGCCAGCCACCCCCGCAGTGGCCTGGTGCCAGCCCTGCAGGCGGGCTGTGAGATAATCCGGCTAGACGGGCTGCCATCTTGGCACGTCCCAAGACAGCCCGGGGCCGCGGGGAGCTTCAAAAGGAAAATTAATGTCTCTTACCAGCAATTAGAGGAAATTATTCAGATAGAAATCTTGTTTTCTATCTCCTCATCCTTGTTTTTGAATCCCCAGCCTTTGATTTCTTTCTTCTCCGAGGATTCTCAGAAAGACACTCTGAGAGCCTGGGCTGTGCATGGAGGCCTAATGAGCGCCTGGCACACCTGGCGTCGAGCCTCGCCCTGGGAAGTCGGTTTCTGAGGCCTGTGCCTCCTGAACCCAGCCCTGAGGTCTTCCAAAGACGCTGGCGGGCCCTTGGCAGCTGAGGGCAGCTCTCCCGCGGTGGGTGGGCCTCTGCTGTTTCTGGCTCTCCCTGATGCCCAGGGGAGGTGGCACGGGGCTGTAGGCAGACGTCATGCACCTGGGTGGAGGGGTGCTGAGGGAACTCCTGGGTGGAGGAGAGGGCTGAGGGGTGGACTCAGTGGGAACTGACACCCTTCCTGTCTCAACTGGGACCCCTCATGCTCTCCACCCTTCAGTCTTTCCCCACTGTCTTGGATGTGGCCTCAACTTCCCAATCTGATGCTTAAAACCCTGCAGATCTATCCCCATCAGCTTCCCTGGCCTTGCCCGCCATCCCCTCCTTTACATGTGTCCCGCTCCACCTGCCCCGGGCTTGTCCTAGACAGGAGCTCAGCCGCTGTGACCCACGGTTGCACACAACCTGAGCTGACATCAACAACCTTCTCTTTCTCTACCTGGTAGACTCCTGCGCCTCCTCAGGTGGCCCAGCCCTGCCTCACCTTCTCAGAGAGATGCTGGCTTGGAACCTGCCCATCAGAACAGCTGGCATCTCCATCACCTAGCCCAGCCATCATCCTGAGCTAGTTAGGAGCTACTCATTGGCTGTCTCCCCTAGAAACTCCTCAAAGCCAGGGAGAAGGGGGGCTTCATCTCCAGGTTCCCGGTGCCAGGTGGCCCAGACAGGCTTTATAAGCTCCTGCTTGAATGAGTGATACCTGATGACAATGGTGGCTTGAATACATAAAGGAATGAAAGACTGAATGGGGCTTATTAGAAGAGGCACCAAGAACAAGGTGTCAAGAGACTAATCTTGGCCAGGCATAGTGGCTCACGCCCGGAATCCCAGCACTTTGGGAGGCCAAGGTGGGTGGATCACCTGAGGTCAGGCAATAGAGACCAGCCTGGCCAACATGGTGAAACCCTGTCTCTACTAAAAATACAAAAATTAGCCGGGCGTAGTGACGGGTGCCTGTAATCCCAGCTACTCAGGAGACTGAGGCAAGAGAATCGCTTGAGCCCAGGAGGCAGAGGCTGCAGTGAGCCGAGATCACCCCACTGCACTACAGCCTGGGCAACAGAGTGAGACTCAGTCTCTAAATAAATAAAGGGGTTGAGCATGCAATTATACTAAACGTCCATGTACCACTCATCCCTCCATCCCTTCACCCATCCATCCTCTCATCCATCCAATTATCAATTCATCCATCCATCCACTCATCCATCCACCCATCTGTTCATTATTCACGCATTGACCACCCATCCACTCATTCATCCATCCACCCACTCACACATTCACTCATTCATCCCCTCACCCATCTATTTATCCATCCAGTTATCTACCCATCCATCCATTCACCCATTTATTTAACCATCCAATTATCCATCCATCCATCCACCCATCATCCATCCATCCATCATCCACCTATCCATCCATCCATCCATCATCCACCTATCCATCCATCCATCCATCCATCATCTATCTGTCCACCCATCATCCACCTATCCATCCATCCATCATCCATCCATCCCCATTATCCACCTATCCATCCATCATCCATCCATCCATCCATCCATCATCCACCTATCCATCCATCCATCATCCACCTATCCATCCATCCATCCATCATCCATCTGTCCATCCATCATCCACCTATCCATCCATCCATCATCCATCCATCCATCCATCATCCACCTATCCATCCATCCATCATCCACCTATCCATCCATCCATCCATCATCCACCTATCCATCCATCCATCCATCCATCCATCATCCATCTGTCCATCCATCATCCATCCATCCATCATCCATCCATCCATCCATCATCCATCCATCCATCATCCATCCTCTTGTCCATTCATTTAGCAACCACTCTCAGAAGCCTCCCACATGCCAGACCTGTGTTGAGGAATGGGGGACAGAGTGGGGTCAGAAGCGGGACCTACCTCTAGAACACTCTCTCAGAGAGAGGTCATCAGTGGCAGCGGAGAAGCCCAGACAGGAGCTAAGGGGAGGAGGCCGAGCATCCCATCTCAAGAGTGCAGCCCAGGTCGGGCACAGTGGCTCACACCTGTAGGAGGCAGAGGTCGGCAAATCACTTGAGGCCAGGAGTTCGAGACCAGGCTGGGCAACGTGGTGAAACTCTGTCTCTGGAAAAAAAAAAATAGCCAAGGCTGGGCATGGTGGCTCATGCCTGTAATCCCAGCAGTGTGGGAGGCTGACGTGGGCAGATTATCTGAGGTCAAGAGTTCAAGACCAGCCTTGCCAACATGGTGAAATCCTGTCTCTACTAAAAATGCAAAAATTAGCTGGGCACGATGGCATGTGCCTGTAATCCCAGCTACTTCAGAGGCTTAGGCAAGAGAATCGCTTGAACCCAGGAAGTGGTGGTTGCAGTGAGCTGAGATGGTGCCACTGCACTGTAGCCTGGGCGACAGAGCGAGACTCCATCTCAAAAAAATAAAATGAAATAAAAAAGAAAAGAAAGAAAAAGAAAAAAGTAGGCAAGTGTAATGGTGCATGTCTGTAGTCCCAGCTACTCGGGAGGCTGAGGCAGGAGGATTGCTTTACCCCAGGAAGCGGAAGCTGAGGTGAGCCCAGATCGTGCCATTGCACTCCAGGCTGGGTAACAGAGCAAGACTCTGTCTCAAAAAAATGAAACGAAACAAACAAACAATAAGAGCGCAACCTGAACCTCTGCTTCCCACCACCGCAAATGTACCTGCTCTTGTCACGTTCAGCCAGCTTCAGAAACCCTAGGAGACCAGGAATGTTTCTGCCAGGGGCCCAGTTGGGAGGGCACTTGGAGGGGCTGGTCATGGAAGTGGAGGTGAAGAGGAAGGGAAAACCACAGAGAGGTTAAAGATATGCCCCCACTACATGACTGGGAAGCTGTGGAATTGGGATGTGAATCCTGAGCCACATTCTTAACCAGGTCCACAGCCCGGATCAAATGGGCCCTCAAGTCAAGTGATCGGAAAGCCTCCCATAGGTGGCTGGCCAGCATCTGTTACATACTTCCCCTGACAAGATGCTCACTGCCTTTCCAGGCTAGTGAGGCTCATCTGTGCACGGCTCTGACTGTATAAAGCTCTTTCTTGGATAGAGGATCCACACTGGCCCTGGCTCTGCCCTCTGGACCCCGTATTCCTGCTGACCTGGAATATCCCTGCAGAAACTTGAAGATCATGGTGTGTCTCTGAGCCTTCTCTTCCCCAACCTGGGTACCCTTCCCTGGTCCCCCCCAGGCCCTCTCACCTCCCGGCTGTCTGTCTGGCACAGAAGATCAAGTGCATTGTTGAGACCACAAGGGAGGGGAGGCAGCTTAGGAGATCAGGAAAAAGACCTATGGCACTCATTTAGGGTGTTAGCCTCACCCTTGACCTTATCCGTGCCTTTCAGACATTAACTTTCCTCAGCCCCCAAATCTTGATTTAATCACTCCATCTTAAAGTATTGTCTTCATTGCTATAAAATGCCTGAATTCCATTTGGGGAGTAGAGATAAATAATAAATAATAAAGCAACCAATTAACCCCCCTATGTTTGGGGGGATAACCACATCTGGGTCCTTTCTCTCTTGCCTGCTTCAAGAACCAATTGTTAATACTTTAAGTTTCAGGCTAGTTGATGTCAGGATAATATCTTGAAATCAACAATAGTAGCTGGGCGTGATGGCTCACGCCTGTAATCCCAGCACTTTGGGAGGCTGAGGTGGGCGGATCACCTGAGGCCAGGAGTTTGAGACCAGCCTGGCCAACATGGCAAAACCCCATCTCTACTAAAAATACAAAAAAATCAGTCGGGTGTCACGGTGTGCACCTGTAATCTCAGCTACTCAGGAGGCTGAGACAGGAGAATCGCTTGAACCTGGAATCCGAGAGGTGGAGGTTGCAGTGAGCCGAGATCGCACCACTGCACTCCAACCTGGGTGACAGAATGAGACTCTATCTCAAAAAAAAAAAAAGAAAAAGAAAAAAGAGAAATCAACCATAGTGAGGGTCTTTACACCATGAGAATTGGCAAATGCTACCAGTCAGGGCTTTCCCTGCTACATTTTCTAGCACACAACTGAATATATCTCTCATCTTTCTTCTCCCCATAGAGCAGTCAAGTGAGGAAGACTGCTTGACCCTAGAGACCATGATCCTCCCAGGACACAGAATGAGGCTCTCATTCTCAGAGGACTTTCCCCTCACCTGACTCTCCTCTGTGCACACGCCGTCTTATTCTTTATTCTTTTAGGAGCTGCAGAGTTTCAAGAATGCATCCATTCATTCAACAGATGTGGAACACCACTGTCAGGCACAGGGCTTGGGACCTGTGACTGGCGACTTCCGGATTGGACAGAGCTGCCGTCTCTACCAGCGCCTCAAGGGGACTCACGTGCATTATACATGCTATCTCATTTAACCCTTACAACACCCGGGCCCATTTTACAGATGAGGAAACTGCAGAGCCTGGAGCGCCAAGTGAGTCATTTCTATCTGTTCCACTCCGAAGACCCAGGCTTAACACTCCAAAAGACAGTGGTGGTGATTTTTTTATTTTCTTGTTTGGTCTTCATGATGGCTCTGAGAGGAAGCAGTTCGCTTCCTCTCATTTGCCAAGGAGGAAAACCTGAAGCTCGGGGAAGTTGACTGGTTCAACTGGCAAGCTTGAATGAAAATGCAGGACTCAGCCAGGTATGGTGGCTCACGCCTAGAATCCCAACACTTTGGGAGGTTGAGACGGGTGGATCACCTGAGGTCAGGAGTTCGAAACCAGCCTGACCAACATGGGGAAACCCCATCTCTACTAAAAATACAAAATTAGCTGGGCGTGGTGGTGTGTGCCTGTATTCCCAGCTACTGAGGAGGCTGAGGCAGGAGAATCGCTTTAACCTGGGAGGCAGAGGTTGCGGTGAGCCGAGATGACGCCATTGCACTCCAGCCTGGGCAACAAGAGTGAAACTGTCAAAAAAAGAAAGAAAGAAGGAAGGAGGAAGGAAAGAAGGAAGAAAGGAAGGAAGGAAGGAAGGAAGGAAGGAAGGAAGGAAGGAAGGAAGGAAGGAAGGAAGGAAGGAAGGAAGGAAGGAGAAAATGCAAGGCTCTGTCTCCTAAATCCAGGTAGTGGTGCAAAATGAGCCCCGCTCCTGGGGTGGAGCCTTGAATTGGGAGCCCTGAGTTCTTGTCCTAGCTCCACTGGGGATGTCAAGGCTGACCTTGGACACGTCACTTCTTACGATCTAAGCCATTCTGTGCCCCTCAGCCCTGATCGCTCTGAACTCCAAACCTTGCCACCCCCTCTCACTTGAGCTCTATTATGGGATGCTCCATGAATATTGTCACTTATTGCCACACAGATGGAACTCTCTAAGCCTCTTTTCTCATCTGTAAAAACGGAAATAACAATAGTTTCTCCTTTATAGGATATTGTGAGGATACAATAATACATTCTCAATGGATCCCTCAAGGATGCTCAATAAATGTCAGCCATTAACTCTCAGGGAACATGTCCCCACTGTCTAGCTGGCTGTGGTACTCATGTATGAAGCCCATGTATATTCAAGTGTCCAGCGATCACCTAACATGCACACAAGTTCATCCATTCAATGTTGACGTGGACAGATACTACAGTGGACTACAGATGGCTGCAAATTATTTGTCATGCCTTTCAAGAAATCTATTTCCAGGCTGGGCACAGTGGCTCCCACCTGTAATCCCAGCACTTTAGGAGGCCTAGGCGGGTAGATCACAAGGTCAGGAGTTCAAGACCAGCCTGGCCAATATGGTGAAAACCCGTCTCTACTAAAAATACAAAAATTACCCAGGTGTGGTGGTGCGTGCCTGTAATCTCAGCCACTTGGGAGGCTGAGGCAGAAGAATCACTTGAACCCAGGAGGTGGAGGTTGCAGAGTCGAGATTGTGCCATTGCACTCCAGCCTGGGCAACAAAGTGAGACTCCATCTCAAAAAAAAGAAAAAGAAAGAAAATCTATTTTCTCTCCTGTTGAGTCTAGGCTATCCTCATGGCTGCTTACCCAACAGAATGCAATGGAAGGAACAATGGCCTGTTATAGTCCTGGTCTTTAAGAAGACTGGCAGTTTCTGCTTCTCCCTCTTGAAACACTTGCTCTTGGGACACTGCTTCTCAGAAACCAGCCATTATGCTCCAAAACATATACAGAAGCCACATTTAGGCACTCTGGTTGACAGCCCTGCTAAAGTCCCAGGCAACACCCAACATGAGCTGCCAGTCATGTGGATGGGCCATCTTGGATATTCCAGCCCACTGGAGCCCCCTAATGGCCGCATCCCCAACCAACATCACATAAAGCAGAAGAGCCTCCCAGCTGAGCACCGTCAATGCATAGGATAATGAGAATTAAGATGGTTATTGCTTTAAACCACTAAGTGTTGGGGCAATTTGTTATACTGTAAACCAAAACTTATGGTATACCCATTTATGAAACTGTATTTATTTATTTATTTATTTTTTAAAGATTAGTCATTCTATACCACAGAAAACTATAGACAATAACTGGCTGCCTGTTTTGGTGCAGCCTACAAGGTAAGCATGATTTTTACACTACAACATGGCTGGAAAAAAGTCAAAAGAAGAATATTATCATGTGAGCTATGTGAAAAATTTATGTGAAATTCAAACTTCAGTATCCATAAATAAAGTTTGATTGAAACACAGGCATGCTTATTCCATTACATCTTATCTACCGCTGCTTTGTCACGACAGCAGTGGAGTTCTGTGGTGGTATCAGACACCATATGGACCACAGCAACTAAAATATTTACTGTCTGGCCCTTTCCAGGAAAAGTTCACCAACTCACTTCTGTAGAGCATTAAATATGTATCACCATTTTGAACTTAAAATCCTGCCTATAAGAACTTGTATGTGGCCAGGCGCAGTGGCTCACACCTGTAATCCCAGCACTTTGGGAGGCCGAGGCAGGAAGATCATGAGGTCAGGAGTTTGAAACCAGCCTGGGCAACATGGTAAAACCCCATCTCTACTAAAAATACAAAAATTAGCTGGGCATGGTGGTGGGCTCCTGTAATCCCAGCTACTCTGGAGGCTGAGGCAGGAGAACTGTTTGAACCCGAGAGGTAGAGGTTGCAGTAAACCAAAATCACGCCACTGTACTCCAGCCTGGGGGACAGGGCGAGACTCTATCTCAAAAAAAAAAAAAAAAACTTGTGTGTATGTTTCTGAGCACTTATTTACTGAACCCTGTAAAGAAAAAACAAAAAAGCAACAGTGGGCTTTTCTGCGTATTTATTTTTAATGTTTATAGAGACACGATCTCACCTGTGACCCAGGCTGGAGTGCAGTCGTACAGTCATAAGTCACTGCAGCCTCCATGTCCTAAGCTCAAGTGATTCTACCACCTCTGCCTCCTGAGAAGCTGGGACTACAGGTGCATGCCACCATGCCCAACTAAATTTTTTACGTTTTATTTTGCAGACACAGGATCTCACTATGTTGTCCAGGCTGGTCTCAAACTCCTGGGCTCAAGCAATCCTCCCACCTTGGCTTGCCAAAGTTCTGGGATTACAGGCATAAGCCCCAGTGCCCAGTCTGTTTATCTGTAACTTTGAAAGTTTTCAGAAGTATCAGAATGGCCCAACAGTGTGCAAACTTAGGAGGAATGGCTAGAAAGCATTCAAAGAGAGAGCAAAGGGAGACTCTTTGATTATGGGGACGAACAGAGGACTTTGAAGAAAGAAACTAGAAATGGAAGGGGTGCTAGTGAGACAAGGACATTTCCTAAGGCCAACACAGCATCCACGTCCCCGGTCCCTTCTGTCCTCCCCAAGCCCCTGTCCTATCCTGGTGGGAGCTCCAGGCTGCCCTGTTCCCACTCTAGGGCCTCCTAGAGCTGTCCTACCCAAGCTGTCCCCACCTTTGTCCCCTGCCCATCTTCCTTCACTAGTGCTCAGCTCGACAGCCCTTCCTCCTGCAGCCTGCCACCTCCAGGTCTCCATCCCTCCCTTCTCCATGCTCTGAAGTTCTGGATACAGGACTTGCCTCTAAAATCCCACTGGCCAGGTCGTACCATTGGGACCCAACCACTCATTCTTCCGCTCCCTGGGCTGGGTGCACCTCGTGGGTAGTCATTGGGCTTATCTCTGGGCCTCCAGGGAAGGCATTAGAGCCAAGCTGCTGAATACAGGGGCCCTGCAGCTTGTACTGAGCGTCTCAGCACCAGAAACTTCTAGGATTTCATGGTGGAAGACCGTGAGATATGGCATCTCCTCCCCATGCCCCATTATCAGGGACGAGGGGTGCAGAGACATCGGGGCCTCCCAGATGGAGGGATTGTTCGGGCCCAACTCTGAGCTGCCTTCCACCCTGGCCTAGCCTCTGCGGGCCTCTGGCCAGACAGGAACGGCCAACAGAGTCGCCTCCTGCTGACAAGCCTGGCGCTGACAGCTGGGATCTGAGAGAACAAGAAGTCCATTCAAGGCGCAGGGCTGGGCGGGCCTGCTTTCAGGTGTATGATCTCACCTCTCGGAAAATGGCAGGCCGCTGGAGGCCTCGTGGAGCCTTTGATGACCCAGCGCCAAGGACACAAATCGCAGGCCCCTAGGCCTCCTGGGCCTGGCCGACACCCTGCTCCAGGGACAAATGATCGAGCCCAGAGAGGGTCCCAGATGGGGCTGGGTAGAGGTGAAACTGCACAGGTGACGGGCAGAGCTTCCACCCTGGAGAACAGACCCCAGGCCCGACGGGGACCCAGAGCCTGGACGAGCACGTGGAGGGGCAGGGGCGGCCCAGCCTCCTCCTGCCCCATTCCCGGGACGCGCAGCTTGTGTGTTCTGGTCAGTCGGCTTTGGCAAAGCTGACTGGTGACATCAGGCAGGCAGGCACCGCCTCTCGTCCAGATCCCAGGCCCACCACACGCTGGGCCCAGCTGTGGCCTGGAGGTAAAGGAACTTTGCTCCCAGCTCAGCTTGTGTCTCGGGCTTTGTCACCCAGTGGCCACCAGCACCCTGGTGGAAGAGACCAGCCGGGGGAGCCGTTGGCCCCATCTCAGCTGGAATCTGCCAGGGCGGCTTGGCCTGCAGCTCGCTGGAGTCTGTACTTTTCTGTGAGCTCACAGGGCAGATCCCAGGAGCCAAAACTGACCCAGAGGGAATGGAACTCAGATGGCCAAAGAAACCACTGCCCTCTGCCCTCTTGGCATGCGGCCTTGGTTCCACCCACGGAGACCAGATGGCGGCGGTCTCTGGTTTTCCAAGGACGCGCGGGGCAGGAGGCCAAGACGGAGCACATACTGGCCTCTCACCGTGCCCAGCAGTGGCTCCGTCGTCACCTCTGTGGACGGCAGCACGGGCCTTCCATCCATTCCCCAAAAGGAAGGCAAAGCCACAGTGCCCACTCAGGGGCCCAAGCCTCGGGGGAGGTTCCTCATGCCTTCGAAATGACAGCTCTACTCTGGCTGGAAGCCGCAGGTCCTGCCACCTGACCCGAGGGCCTCTCAGCTCAGGTCCTGCCTCCTGATCACTCGCTGAGCTTGGCCCCCAACGACTGTGACAGCAATGGGCTGTCGACTGCCTCTCGGAGCTCCTTCTGCTGTGGCGGGTCTGGCTCATTGGTGCCCTGGATGGCTCCTCCACCTCTAGCACTCAGACCTTCTCTGTCCTCCAGGCCCCCCAGGGACTCTGTCTAGCCCATGCCCTGGGATGTTTCTGGATGCGTCCACTGCTCAGCCTCTCAAGGACAGAGGCTGGGTGTGAGCCTGCGTCAATTCCGAGTGCTTTACCAGGAGCCTGGTACCAGGAGGCACTCACTGGTGGTTTGCAAAGTGAAGTCTCTTGTCATTGACAGGGCAGTGTGACCACATCCTCAGAGTGGAAAGATGACAGGCTTTAAGAACAGACATCTGTGGGCAGTTGTGGCCCTTGGACAAGTATCTTAGCTTCTCTGAGCCTCAGTTTCCTCATCTGCAGAATGGGAATATTAGCACCCATTCCCCTACAAAATAGCACAGCAACACAAGGCTGAAGAGAGGGGTTTTCCTGGCCGGGCGCAGTGGCTCACGCCTGTAATCCCAGCACTTAGGGAGGTCGAGGCTGGCGGATCACCTGAGGTCGGTAGTTCAAGACCAGCCTGACCAACACGATGAACCCTCATCTCTACTAAAAATACAAAATTTGCGGGGCGTGGTGGCACATGCCTGTAATCCCAGCTACTTGGGAGGCTGAGGCAGGAGTATGACTTGAACCCAGGGGGCCGAGGTTGCAGTGAGTCGAGATCATGCCACTGCACTCCAGCCTGGGCAACAACAGCAAAACTGTCTCACTCTGTCACCCAGGCTGGAGTGCAGTGGTGCAATCTCAGCTCACTGCAACCTCTGCCTCCCAGTTTCAAGTGATCCTCCTGCCTCAGCGTCCTGAGTAGCTGGGACTACAGGCATCCACCACTACACCTGGCTAATTTTTGTATTTTTAGTAGAGACGGGGTTTCACTGTGTTGGCCAGGCTGGTCTTGAACTCCTGATCTCAAGGGATCTGCCCACCTCAGCCTCCCAAAGTGCTGGGATTACAGGTGTCAGCCACAGTGCCCGGCCCTAAGGCTAGAGAGAGGTTTTAGAGAGATCAGTCGTGTGAAGCCCTGGGTACCACATCCGACCCAGGTGCTTAAAATAATCAGTCCCTGCGCTCCAGCTCTGGGCTTCTCTGTCACTGGCCTTCTGTGCCCGGTCCCCCGGAATCGGACCTGAGCCAGGGTGAGAGGCTTCACAGCGTCCTACAGGGAAAGTGCTGGGCCAGGGTCCTCAGCTCTGGCTTTTGCGCTCAACCTGCCACTGCCTGCCTATGTGTGGAAAGAAGAGCTGCCTTTTCTGTCTGAATCTCAGCCTTCTCATCTGTAAAATGGGAGCTCCAGCCTGCCTGGGCCACCTCACAGTGGAGGTCCAGGTACTGTTTAGACTGTTGAGAGCCATGTATGAGGTGGCCCAGGCCACCGAGGGACTGGGCAACCTCACTGGCAGGTGGGCATAGGGACAGCTTTTGTCCAGGAGGATCTGCCTGGATGCTGACCCAGTGAAGGTCTTCAGTCCCCAGCCAGGGCTGCTCTGGGCCCAGCCTGGTTTGAGATCCCATCCCAAAACATTTCCCAAAGATTCCCAAGCTGGACAAGCGATCTCTGGGTGCCCACTTCCCGCCGTTCCCTTTTATTTGCCTGTGCTTAAGCCAGCTCAGGCTTCCAGTATCATTATTATTATTATTATTATTAGATAGAGTCTCGTTCTGTCGCCCAGGCTAGAGTCCAGTGGCACAATCTCGGCTCACTGCAACCGCTGCCTCCCAGGTTCAAGCGATTACCATGCTTCAGCCTCTGGAGTAGCTGGAATTACAGGCACACAGTCATACCCAGCTGACTTTTTTTAGTAGAGACGGAGTTTCACCATGTTGGCCAGGCTGCTCTTGAACTCCAGACCTCAAGTGATCCACCTGCCTCAGCCTCCCAAAGTGCTGGGATCACAGGTGTGAGTCACTGAATCTGGACAGGCCTCCAGCTTTTATGGGAGACTCACATCTGCCCACTCGATGAAGCACTGGGCAGAGCAGGAAGGAGAGGAACCAGCATTTACCGGAATGGATGAGGGCATTCCAGGAGGGCCTTTGCTGAATGGAGGCGGCATGGAAAAGGTGCACGCGGGACCCGGACGTGCAGGAGCCCGAGCTGCCCCTCGAGGCTGTCCCAGGAATCCGGAGCCTCATGCAGGCCCCGTTCTTGGCACTTCCACTGCCCCCGGCTATGGAAACCGGAATCTTGTCTCCCTACTTGGGGAGTCAAACTTCACAGACGAAGCCTCCCACTGGAGGTACTTGGAGATGTCGCACCTGCATCCTTGAATAACTCAATGCCCTGACGGGCTGCGCTGTGGAGAGGGAGGAGAGGTGAAGGGAGTGCTGGGAGTGGAAATGGCTGCAGGTACAATGTCATTCCATCTGCAGACCAGGAAACAAGGGATGGCAGAGGGGATCGCACAGCCAGGCAGTGACAGGTGGGGGAGACAAAGGGACACCCCAGCCGGGCGCAGTGGCTCACGCCTGTAATCCCAACACTTTGGAAGGCTGAGGTGGGTGGATCATGAGGTCAGGAGTTCAAGACTAGCCTGGCCAAGATGGTGAAACCCCATCTCTACTAAAAATACAAAAATAAGTCAGGTGTGTGCCTGTAATTACAGCTACTCAGGAGGCTGAGGCAGAGAACTGTTTGAACTGGGAGGTAGAGGCTGCAGTGAGCCAAGATAGCACCACTGCACTCCAGCTTGGGCAACAGAAAGAAAGAAAGAAAGAGAAAGAGAGAGAGGAAGGAAGGAAGGAAAGAAGGAAGGGAGGGAGGGAGGGAGGGAGGGAGGGAGGAAGGAAGGGGAGAGAGAGAGAAAAAGAAAGGAAGGAAGGAAGAAAGGAGGGAGGGAGGGAGGGAAGGAAGTTTGGAAGGAAGGGGGAGAGAGAGAGAGAGAGAGAGGGAGGAAAAACCCTCCTGCCACCCATTGTCCTGGGGGTGCTGCCCAGGTTCCTGAGTTAGTGGTTGGGTCCGGTCACCTGAAGAACCTTGGAAGCCCTCGAGGAGAGGAAACCCACTTCCAAGAAATGTGGAGAAAGGCGTGAATCAGAGTTTAACAGGTGAGGTCCCTGATGACTGTGTCCTGCTCCACACAGGCCCCGGGACACACAAGCCTCCTTGGTCCCCTCTTGTGGACATGGCACCAGGATCAAGCAAGTTCTCTTCCCCCTGAATATCCAGCCCTCCCCAGCCCCCTGCCAATTGCCTGCCTTCCAGTGCCCTGGGGACGCGGGACTGAGGCTGGATAAAGGATTGCTTCATGGATCATTGCTGGGGCCTGCGGACGGGCAGGGGCCACCAGCTCAGAGCAAAGACTACACCAATACGTGCAAACACTGAAGACGGGGACACAGAGGCATGGAGCGTTAGGTGGCTGGAGTCACCGGATCACAGCATCTGGAGCCAAGGGTTTCCACTGTCACCAGGTATAATTCCTCCCTGCACCCGTGCAAGGTGGGTGCCCCAGCTCTACTTACTCGGCTGGTCTATGGGTCGCACAGTAAGCGGCAGAGCTGGGACAGGAGGCCAGGCAGGTCGGTGTTTTACCCTCTCTGGCCTCAGTCTTCTCATCTGTGAAATGGTATAGTAATAGGATCTACGACTCGGGGTTACTGGGAGAATTATACACGTGAGTGCACAGTGGGGCTCAGTGACAGTTCTCTGTTTGCTGCTATATTTTTACTCACGGAAACTTGTCGAAGAGGTTAATACGCAGCCGGGGCTTGCACACTCAGTCTTGCCTGCACCAAAGCTGTGCTTTGGACTCCTGCGCCCACGGGGATCCGGAGATGCCCAAGCCCCGGAGGCTGTGGGGAAGGCGGAGCCAGGCGAGGCTGCTCAGCTGTCAGTAGATGGCGCTGTGGGGCCACAGGAGCCTCCCTCGCTGCAAAAGCGCGTTGACGCACCAAGCTGTGCACAGACTAGGGGCTCCACGCTCTAGGCCAAGCCCTGCACCCGGTATGGCCCCAGGAAAGGGGGTGCCGCTTAGCCTGTTTCTCTGATGAGGGATATGAAGGCTCGGAGAGGTTGAACCACTGGCCTTGAGGTCACACAGCTATAAGGGGCGGGGCTGAGGCAGGGCTGGGGCTCCCCACCCCAGATGCCCGCCTCACTGAGATCTCCAGCCCCATCCCCATGTCTCCCCCCCACCCCTCACCCTGGTCCTCAAGATGCCACAGGGACTCCCCAAAGCTTGATGGGAGCCAGGCGCGCCCCTCCTCCCCTCATGGCTGGACATTCCAATGAAGCTGAAGCCACCAGCTTTGAAGTGAGAGCTAAACCCGGATTAGGGTGGCTCCAGGCTGGCCTCTCCCTGCGAGCCCCATTGCCAGTCCCACGCCCACCAACCATGTCAGGCCAGAGTCCTCGTCCGCACAAAGGGGTCTGGAGCTCACAGGGGGCAGGACCTGCTGAGCGAAACACAGTTCTGCTTATGGATGCTCTCTGCTAAGGAGCCTCAGGGGCCCCCACGACCAGCCTGAAACCCCACATCGCGTGGGTGCCAGGCCAGAAGCTCCCACGGGGCTGGGCGGCTGTCCGTCCGTCTGTCTATCTGTGAGCAGCTACGTTTCCCCATCCTCACTCTGCCTGTTTGGTTTCCAGGATCAAGCCTTTTTATTCAAAGAGATTTGGACTCAAGACTGGAAGAGGACACTGGTATAGAGACGCTACACCAGCTCCGGAACCCGTGTTCCAGAAGGTTCTGGAACATCCACCTTCAGATTAATCTCTCCAGAATTCAGGTCTCCCAGACTTCACTATTTTATTTTATTTTATTTTATTTTGTTTTATTTTATTTTATTTTATGACAGAGTCTTACTCTGTTGCCTAAGCTGGAGTACAGTGGTGCCATCTCGGCTCACTGCAACCTCCACGACCTGCGTTCAAGCAATTCACCTTCCCGAGTAGCTGGGATTACAGGCGTGTGTTACCATACCTGGCTAATTTTTGTGTTTTTAGTAGAGCCGGGGTTTCACCATGTTGGCCAGGCTGCTCTCGAACTCCTGACCTCAGTTGATCCACCTCGGCCTCCCAGAGTGGTGGGATTACAGGCATGGGCCACCGCACCCAGCCTCTTCCCAGAATTCAGCAATTTCCATTCTACCTTTATGACTTTTGTTTGGTACCTAAATATTGTTTCCATTTATCTTTTTCCTTAAACCAACTCCTTTTAAAGAAAGCTTTTATGAAAAAGAAACCTTGTTTATGTTTATTTTAAAGAAAGCTTTTATAAAAAAGAAACCTTGCTATCAAACATGAAAAGCTAGTTCCCTGTGCCACGTACAGACTATAAGCATAAAAATGCATGCCACGGCTGGGCGCGGTGGCTCACGCCTGTAATCCCAGCACTTTGGGAGTCCAAGGAGGGTAGATCATGAGGTCGGGAGTTTGACATCAGCCTGGCCAATATTGTGAAACCTCATCTCTACTAAAAATACGAAAATTAGCCGGGCATGGTGACGGGTGCCTGTAATCCTAGCTACACAGGAGGCTGAGGCAGGAGAATCACTTGAACTCAGGAGGTGAAGGCTGCAGTGAGCTGAGATCACACCGCTGCACTCCAGCCGGGCGACAGAGCAAGACTCCATCTCAAAAATAAATAATTAAATAAGTAATGCTTGCCACGAAAACAGAAGAATGCCATTCAATTCTGGCTGGCTGCTGGGGCCTAGGGAAGGCTCTCGGCCTGGTGTCTGCTCCCTTGCTAGAGGGCAGTGGGCTGGCCAGAGACCTGTCTGCACCAAATTCAGCCTCTCCTTGATACAGCCAGGAGCAAACATTGTGGAAGGAGACTCCCTTTCAGCCTCTTGCCTTTGGAGGTTGGTCATCCTCTCCTCTTTGTCTGCATTTCTCCTACCCATTCTTCAAGTTATCACCTCCTCCAGGAAGCCCTCCAGGCCGAAAAGGACATTCTGACTGTGGTTCTTCGGCTCCACAGGCATTTCCTGACTTGGTATTTGTCATCCTGGTTTCATAAATCATATTTCTGGTTATGTCACTCCCAGTGGACTGAAAGTGTCCCTTTTTTTCCCTTAGAGACAGGGTCTTGCCCTGTCATCCAGGCTAAAGTGCAGTGGCACAATCATAGCTCACTGCACCCTCCAATTTCTGGGCTCAAGCAATCCTCTTGCCTCAGCCTCCCAAGTAGCTGGCACACAGCACCATGCCCAGACTTTTTTTTTTTTCAGAGATGGGGTCTCACAGTGTTGCTCAGGCTGGTCTTGAACTCCTGGCCTCAAGCAGTCCTCCTACCTTGGCATCCCAAAATGGTGGGATTCCACGTGGGAGCCACTGCACCCAGTAAGGGCCAAACCTTTACCAGGGCCTGCACAGTTCTGCCGTCTGGCTGTCTACCTCTCTGCCGCCTCGAGTTCTTGTGTCATGATGTCCTGACTGGTAATGGTGTCAGCCTTCTACTGTATATAGGCTCAGTGTGGTCCCATGAGGTCCCCAAGCCCAGTCTGTGTGAAGGAAGAGAGCAGCCTGGAAACAGCATTGTCACTGTCTCCATTTTCCTAATGGAGAAGCTGAGTCCCAGTGAGGTTGGTGACCTTCCCAGGGTCACCCATCTAGCCATGGCGGATCCAGAGGCAAACCCCGGTCCCCGGAGCCAGCAGGCATCTGCCCTCCCCTAAACTCCCTCCCTCGCAGGGCTCTTCTTCACCTTGATCAAGTGAGACATTGTGTTTGAGAGAGACAGGAGGAGAAACACAGACAGAGACCCCCCAGAGGCCCAAACCAACTCTCACCGCCAGACTGAAACCCTTAGCCCAGCCGGGGCTCAGCTCACAGCAGGCATAGAGTACAACTTCCCATCAAGGCTCTGGCTACGGGAGCGTCCCCTCAGAACCTCACCACAGGCCTTCACCAGCCCCTGTGGCCTGAAATTCCATGGGGACATTTCATTGCCCTGAGGTTTGGTGTCCCAAACTAAAGACACCATCAGTCCCTAGTCCCCACTCCCACCCCAGCCACTTCCTGGCTGTGAAAAAGGTGCAGTCACCCCCAAGGTTGCCACAAAAACAGAGTGATGGTGGAAGCGGGTGCCAAGCAGGGTCCCTCCACCAGCCGCGCTGTCCCAGGAGGGGCCCCACCCTCCTGCAGTCAGCAGAGGCTCCCTGGGAGAGTCCCCGCCCGCCAGCTCCAAGCCCTTGGGGTCTGTCCTGGAAAGACCTTCAAAGGACTTGACCATTCTTGAGTGAGCGCCAGGACGGAATCTGCTCCCAGAGTCAATTTAAGCAGACGCACGGGTGGAAGGAATTTGCCGTTTCTCTTAACAGCGACCCCTTCATGGTTTATACGGGGACCACTGTCCGCAGGCCCCCGGCTGATGGATCCTGAGTGGAAAAATGAAATGCCAAGACCCAGGCATCTTGCTGGGCTAATTACCCTCAATGAGACGCAGCTGGCTGCAGGAGCCGGCAGGGCCGGGGCGGGGCCAGATCCCTTTACACAGCTCCCTGGGGCTACAAAGGCCTGTCCCAGCCCTGCCTGTGTTCCCTGTCTGTCACCTACCAGGCCAAGTCTGGGGCCACCAGGAATTCCAGGAGAGCCATGTTGGCCGGATAACAAGACAGGTCACCTTGGATACCAGCAAGCAAGCCCAGAGCTGGCCGTGCCCTTGGGTTTGCTGCTGCCCTGGGAGTGGGGCGGTTGTGGGGCAGGTAGAGGTCCTTCAGACACCAGGCGCCCTGGGATTCCATTCTGCTTATGGGAAGACTAAGGCCTAGGCAGACAGGGAAATCCCCCTGAAGGCCCCAGGAGGCTCAGGAATAATTGCAATTCCAGCCTCAGCTTCTGCCCTGCAGTGTCTTGGACATCCAAAGCCACAGAGCTGCTTCCAGATAACTCCTGTGATTCGGGGCTGGCTCTCTGGGCATCCTGGAGCTAGTCAAATATTTCCCAAGAGCCTCCTTCATGCCAGGCCCCACGTAGGGAGGATGCTGGGGGCATAGCCATGGCCAGCTCAGTCCCTGCGCTCAGGAACTTGTAGCAGTCTGGGGGAAGACAGACATCACTTACCAAAAAGCAAGAGTTCTCGGTGCCATGAAACTACATGGAAAGTGATTTGGCCTAGTCCAGCATCAGGGCCTTAGGATGTGCTGCTGACCTGAGACCAGAAAGCTGAGTAGGGGATGTGATGGTTAGTACTGATTGGACTGAAGGATGCAGAGTCCTGATCCTGGGTGTGTCTGTGAGGGCGTGGCCAGAGGAGATGAGCATTTGAGTCAGTGGACTGGGAAAGGCAGACCCACCCTCAATCTGGGTGGGCACCATCTCATCAGCGGCCAGCGCAGCCAGGATATAAAGCAGGCAGAAGAACATGAAAAGGCTACACTGGGCCGGGTGTGGTGGCTCACGCCTGTAATCCCAGAACTTTGGGAGGCCAAGGCAGGTGGATCACGAGGTCAAGAGATCGAGACCAGCCTGGCCAACATGGTGAAACCCAGTCTCTACTAAAAATACAAAAATTAGCTGGGTGTGGTGTCACACGCCTGTAGTCCCAGCTACTCAGGAGGCTGAGGCAAGAGAATTGCTTGAACCTGGGAGGCGGAGGTTGCAGTGAGCTGAGATCGCACCACTGAATTCCAGCCTGGGTGACAGAGCAAGACTCTGTCTCAAAAAAAAAAAAAAGACTACACTGGCTTTGCCTCCCAGCCTATCTCCTTCTCTCATGCTGGATGCTTCTGGCCCTCGAACATTGAACTCAGGTTCTTCAGGTTTGGGACTCAGACTGGCTTCCTTGCTCCTCAGCTTGCAGACAGCCTATGGTGGGACCTTGTACTCCTGTGAGTTAATACTTAATAAACTCCCATATATATATATATATATATAATATTTATATATAATAATTCTTTTATATATATATGTATGTATTCTGTTAGTTCTTTCCCTCTAAGAACGCTGATTAATACACGGGTACTGGGCAAGGCAGAGCACAGCATGAGCAAACACCCTGCAACAGAAGGAAACGTAGGGCCCCAAATGAAACTGCAGTTGGAACCCAGAGCCAGCAGGACGGTGGTGCGGGGAAGTTCAAGGGGCCGGCAAAGGGTTCTTTTGTTTGTTTTGTTTTGTTTTATTATTTTGTTTTAGAGATAGGGTCTCGCTTTGTTGCCAAGGCTGGTCTTGAATTCCTGGGTTCAAGCAATCCTTTTACCCTGGCCTCCCAAAGTGCTGGGATTACAGCGTGAGGCACTGCGCCCTACCATGTTCTTGTACCTTTAGAAAGTTGGTGCCAGATAGAACTCTGGAAAGGCGGTGTGTCCATGCGCATGCTCATTCTCGCTGATCTCTCTCTGGCTCTTGGGAGCCTCAGCCGTCCACCCCTGCAAGGGCAGCTCTGTGGATCACCCCAGGCTACGGGGACCAGAGGAAGAACTGGAGAGCTTGAGGTCATCTAGGTATTCCTCAAGGACTGGACAGAAAGACCTGGATATTGAAGGCGGCTGGTGGTATGCCCAGGTCAGGGCAGCGGAGACCACCAATGACCACAGCTTGGGCGAGAGGGGCCTCCGGGAGGCCATGCTGTTGTTATAAGTAAAATTTCCATGCCGCAAAAGAAATAGCACTGGAAGATAAATCCTCTCAGCCAGGCAGTTTACTTCTATAGAAGGGTGTGGTGCACGGATGGAGCAATGGCGGCTGAACACTTGGACAAGGAGGGGAAGGGGTTCTTATGCCTGATGGGGGTCGCCCCTACTGCTGTGTCGTTCCCCTGTTGGCTCGGGTTAGACCCCACAGGCTAGACTAATCCCGATTGGCTATTTTAAAGAGAGCAGGGGTCCGAGCTGGAGTGGCAGAGTGGGTGCTGTGGTGGGAAGGACGGTTACGGGGGGGTCAGAGCAGGTAGCCAGGGGTGACCTAGGTCAAACAAGGGGACCGGAGCAGGTGACGGGAGCAGGTGACCGGGATGAGTCGGGGCGGAGCCGGGGGCCGGGGGAACAGATGCGAACTACTGATGACAAGGAAGCTGAACTTTAAAATGGAGAATTAAAGAATAAGAGAGCTGAACACACTGAAGCGCTGACTCTTTGAAGACAAACTCGGGGTTCGCTATAACACTGTGTAACTCCCAACAGCGGCAGGGACCAGGGAGTTGAAGCCACTGGCACCCTCACAGCTGGCTTGTGCCTTCTGAGAGGACTCTGCTTTGCTTTTCTTTTCCCTGGGGCCCCCACTGGAGCCAACCACTCCCATGCCTCTACCCTACCCCCACGCTGGCATCTCCCAACTGAGACCATTGAGGGCAGAGGTGAGGTATTACTGGTGATATTGGTCCTCCTCTCTGAGCACTGGTACAGAGGAGGTGTAGACGAGTTGAGGGACTGAGGACAGAGGAATCAATGAGACCATTGCCCCTGGTCTCCTCTCTGAGCTGACATGGAGCCCTGCTGATCTTCCCTGCCAGGTGGCCCTGTGTCTTCGAGGAGCTGGGCTCCTGCAGGTGGGCAGGCTTAGCTGCACGGAGCAGCTGGCAAGCAGATGCCTGTGGCCTGCGGTGCCTTGGCTCTGGCTTGGTTCTGCGGGGACACAGACAGGTCTGACGAGTTCCTCGGCAGCAGAGACAGGGCTCAGTCCGTGATTTCCAGGAAAGTCAACGTCTTGGAGAGCGAGTGAGCCAGGCTTGGGGTGGAGGGAGGAGCCGCCTGGAACACTCCCCTCCTCTGCCACATACCTGTCCCCTGTGCCCCGAGTCCAGAGCTCCAGAGTGACAGAGCTGCTTCTGTCCCGCCTCTCACAGAGGGAACAGCAGCTCAGCCCGGGAAAGGAGGAGGGGAGGGCTCTCACTGTGGCCCAGGGGTCAGGGAGTGTGGCCCCTATGGTGAAGCAGCTACCGTCAAATCCAGGGCTGGCCCTCTGCAGGGTCCAGCATGCCACCCTCCTTGGCCTCCTTCCTCTTGGCCTCTCAGGGTCTGAATTCTACCCTTAACCCACAGCCTCCAAACCTTGGCTCCAGGGACCTCCTCCCCCAACCTCAGACACCGGATTCCAAGCCCACACCTCAGACCTACGCTTCTCCTCCTTAAACACTCGGCTCTTCTCTCCTTCTCTGTCTGTCTCCCCCTCCCTCCCCTTCCCTTCCTCCCTCCCTCCCTCCCTCCCTTC
>PVKV010005939.1:0-11715 GCA_004027835.1 Alouatta palliata | reverse complement strand
GTATTCCCACGTATGAGTGCCCTAGCATTTATTTTTATTATTATTTTTATTTGGAGACAGGGTGTCACTCTGTCCTCCAGGCTGGAGTGTAGTGGTGTGACACAGCTCACTGCAGCTGCCAACTCCTGGGCTCGAGTGATCCTCCCACCTCAGCCTCCTGAGTAGCTGGGACTATAGGCACACACCACCATGCCAGGCTAATTTTTAATTTTTCCTTTTTTTTTTTTTGTAGAGATGGGGTCTTGCTATGTTGCCCAGGCAGGTCTCAAACTCCTGGTCTCCTGCCTCGGCCTCCCAAAGCTCTGGAATTACAGGCCTGAGCCACTGTGCCCAGACTCTTTTCAGATCTTTTTTTTTTTTTTTTTGAGACGGAGTCTTGCTCTGTGGCCTAGCTGGAATGTAGTGGCACGATCTTGGCTCACTGCAACCTCCATCTCCCAGGTTCAAGTGATTCTCCTGCCTTGGCCTTTCAAGTAGCTGGGATTACAGGAGCGCACCACTACACCCGGCTAATTTTTGTATTTTTAGTAGAGACTGGGTTTCACCATGTTGGTCAGGCTGGTCTCGAACTCCTGACCTCGCGATCCGCCCGTCTTGGCCTCCCAAAGTGCTGGGATTACAGGCGTGAGCCACCTCGCCCGGCCTCTCTTTTCAGATCTTTATGGCCATTTGGATTTCATTCTTGTCATCTACCTTTTTTGGGGTTATAATCTTTCTATTATGGATACGTGGGATTTTTAAAAATATCCTCTGGGTCTGAGATCCTTGGACGATCTGTGTTGCTGGCATCTTTTCTTGTCCAGCGCCTTTTCGCATTCTTAATTGCATCTTTTGGTGAGCAGAAGTTTTTCATTTGGATGGAGTCCAATTTATCCACTTCTATGGTCAAAGCTACGCGTGTCCTGTTTAAGAAACCCCTGCCTACCCCCTAAACATCCCTTGAAGCCACCTCTTCCCTTCTGGCGTCTTCGCCTCCAGCCAGCTCTTTGCAGCCAGTTTTCTCCCGTGCTTCCCCACTCTCCTCCCACCGATGTCCCCACCCCACATTCTGCCCCGTCCTCCGCCTTCCTCACCGCCATCAGCTCGATCTTCCCGCCCAGGGACAGTCCTGGCTCTTCTGCGAGTCCCTGGGACCAGCACAGTCTCTGGCACGCACTAGGTGCTTAATAAAAGCTCCATAAATGAAGGCAATATCCTGCGGCTTAGCTGGGGATCTTAAAACTGTCAATTAGCTCTAAACACCGGCTTCTCAGGAACATTTGAGCAGAGCTAGGGAAACAGAAAAGTTCTGGAAAAACCAACAAGACAGGAATGTTTCGTTCTCTCCGCAGACCTCGTTAGCATTATTTATTCTTCCTTTGTCCCCAGTCACAGGACAAGGGGAGCCTTTTCCCTGCACCCTCTGGCTGCCAGAGCTCCCTGTCACCCCCCTCCCGACAGCGTTTGCTGCCCCTGAAAGTCCGGGAGACCTGCGACCTCCTAGTCCTTCTCTTCCCCGTGAGTAATGACGTAGCACAGGTTCCTGTAGTCCAGGTTACCGCACACATCTGGGGGGAACGCCGCAAACATCTGCTTGACCTGGGAAGGAGCGGAGAGTCAGCCTGCACCAGGCCAGGTGGGAGTCAGAGCAGGGAATCCGCCGTGCCCACCCAAAGCCCAAATTTACCTCCTCCTCGCTGAAGCGGTCTGCCTGGGTCATAAGTTTTTCTTTGATGCTGTACAAGGGCGAGACACAGTCATGTTCAGGGAAAGGGATCTCCAGCTTGGACATGCAGACCCCAGGGGTGATGAGGGGCAAGAGGGGGCAGGGAGCGTCCTGGCCCAGAAGGATGTCACCCTGGGGCTGATCTTGTCGTCCCCTCTGATGGCCAAGTAGCCTCTGAACTTCGGTTTTCTCCTCCATGAAGCGGGCTTTCCTCCCAGCATCAGGTAGGGACCAAAAGGAATGACCTGGGGACCCCAACATGGGGGCCACTCTGAACCTTGGTTTCCTCCTCTGTGAAGTGGGCTTTCCTCCCAGCAATGAGTGGGGACCAAATGGAATGACCTGGGGACCCCAACGTGAGGGCTACTGTGATTTCCCGTCATGTACTATCACTGAGCTCTGCATCATTGAGGGGAGACAGCTCAGGTCCCCCACCCATACCCTCTTCTCTGTGATTCTGGACACTGTTTTCTCCAGCTTCTGATGTTCACTGACGTCCAGACAGTGTTTTAGAGATGACAAGATGCTTGTGCTTGGCTAAGGGCATGGGAAGGCCTGCCCAGGTCCGTGTCCTCTTGAGCCTGCAAGGGACTGGTGCCCCCTCAAGCCTGGAGGGCCCTGCAGGGTTCCTGAGGGGGCTCAGTGGGTAGGAATGGGACCCGACGGCTGAGCAAGGCCCCCTCCACCCACAGCGTCCTCTGGCACCGGCTGTGGCGGGCCTCGTTGAGGACCAGTGCACATTTTCCATTATTTAAGTTTCTGTGGGACAGTCACAGTTTCCAGCTCTCCAAGCTGGGGACTTTTCACAGACTCTGTTTCAACCAGAGCCTCCGCCATGGCCTGTCTGGCCTGCAGCCACAGGTCCATCCCAAGGCAGTGCCTTCAGTTCCCAAATTGGGTCCCCAAAGGGTCCTTCCCAGCCGCCTTGTCCTTGCACCGGTGAGAGTGAAGGCGGTTGACAGGGGAGGGAGGGTTTGGGGTCCTCCTGTCAACCGCCTCTGATGCCTCCCCAGGTCCCCAGAAAGGAGGCAGGAGCCGCAGACCCCGAGGGAGGGGAGGAGGAGAGGACTGTGGCTTGGAGCAGCCCTCTGCGCCCCCTCCCCACCCCAGGGGAGTATGTGACTCATGGTTTTGGAGTTGAGAAAGTGTGAGACAGACAGACCCTCTCCACCTCCACCCCTGCCCCATCTGCCCTCTCCCCTCCACCTCCGTATGTGAGAATCTCAAAACTAGCAAAACTAGCCTCAAAACCCAAAGGTTGCAGCATCACAGTAACTGATGAGGAAGCCTGGGAGGGGAAGGAATCTCACTTGCCCCAGGCCACCCTCACATCCAGCGAGGTTCTGAAGGGACTGCCCGAGCCCAGCTCAGAGGTCTGCCCTGCAGCCAGGGTCCTGGGCTGGCTGCCACTCCCCGGCCCAGCCTGCAATCCTTGGCTCTCTGCTCCCGTGTTGTCACTGAGTGGGGCACTCCTCCCGTCACGATGGCAGCCTGGTGCCTGCCGGACAGCTGCCTGCAGCCACTTCCCCTTCATGCATTCCAAGTGAGCTGGTCACCTTCCCCAGTCCTCACTGTCCTCTTGCCCGAGGCGGTGCTGGCTATGATCTGGCTCAGTCCTCTCCCCAGACCCTGGATCCTACCGGCACTGGCCTCTGGCTCTTTGCTTATCTGTCCGCCCCGCTCCGTCTCGGCGGCCATGACCCTCCTGGGAGCTGCAACCCTCTCCTCTCCTCCTCCAGGCTGGCCTCCATGCTGTCCTTGCCTAACTCCTTCTTGGGGTCTCCCATACTCCCAGGGCAGACGCAGGGTCGAGGGGCTGGGATGTGAGCAGGCCCCACGCAGGCCCCGCCTGCCGCTCTGTGCTGAGTCTCCCCGCCCCACCTCCACCCGCACCCACCAGCTGCAGCCAACTCTGAACCAACATGCACACGCCAAGCCCTGGCCCTCTGAGCCCTCCGGTCCCACATCTAGAATGCTGTTCCCGCCCTAGCCTGGGCAACCCATGGTCATCCTTCAAGGCCCGCCTTTGCCCACACACTCACCCCACTAGAAAGCTCTCTCAGAGTGACCCAACACTTCTTTTTTTTTTGAGACAGAATTTTGCTCTGTTGCCCATGCTAGAGTGCAACGGTGTGATCTCGGCTCACTGCAAGCTCGGCTCACTGCAACCTCCACTTCCCAGGTTTGAGCGATTCTCCTGCTTTGGCCACCAGAGTAACGGGATTACAGGCGCCCGCCACCATGCCTGGCTAACGTTTTTTTTGTTTTGTTTTGTTTTGTTTTGTTTTCAGTAAAGACAGGGTTTTGCCATGTTGGCCAGGCTGGTCTCAAACTCTGGTCTCAAGTGATCTGCCCACTTCGGTTTCCCAAAGTGCTGGGATTACAGGCGTGAGCCACTGTGCCCAGCCTGACCCATTTCTTATCCATTTCTACTTCCATGCACACCTAGAGATGGGTGGGGACACCAAGCCCCAGAGTGGGGAAGGGACATCAAGTGATATCACTGGGCGAGGCAGCGGCCTCCCAGATCCTGGGTTCTGGGAGAGGAGACTGGGTGGCCACCCACCCTGACCCCAGCCTAGAGCTGGCTTACCCCCTGAGCCTTTGCAGGGAGCAAAAACCGAAGGAAGCCAGGGGAAACTTACACATCGGCCTTGACGAAACCTTTCCCTTCAGTGTCGAACACTTTGAAGGCGTGAAGAATGGTCTCCTCTGGGTCCGTGCCTATAAGCAGCACACACAGGGCAGGGAGATAGGCAGGTGGAGAGGGTCCACAGAGACAGGCACCAAGCTGGGCAGGGGCTGGGGCTGGGGGCAAGTGTCATGGCCCCTGCACAGGGGCACAGTTCCGGGGAACTTCTTCCCCAGCTTCCACTGTACGGTGAGGGCAGAGCTCACTTGAAGCAAGAGCAAAGAGGGAAACAAGTCATTGTAGTCATCGACAAGGGTTCCGCATATATATTTTTATGAACAGCCTGTGCAACTGTACATGGAGACCCTGAGCATTTACTTTGTGTTTAACCCTTCCCTGTTTTACAGATGAACAAGCTGAGACCCAGAGAAGTTAAGTGACTTGTCCAAGGTCTCACAGCTGAGGCTGCTGCATGACCAGTGGTCCAAGTTGGGGGCATGATTCTGGGGCTCATGCGTTACCCAAGCTGTGCCCAAGAGGCTGTGGGCAGAGGAAAAAGAGTTCTGTACGTGAGTGCCAAAAGGCTGGGGCTTGGGCAGTGGCATTGGAGGGGTCTGTGAGACTGGCCTGGCCAGAGGTGGGGCAGGTGGGCCAACGGGCCAAGGGAGGGGATTTGGGGAGGCAGAAGGGCAGCCAGAGACGTTCTGCGTTTGTCACGTTCACAGCACAGCCTTGGGGAGAGATACCATGTGAAGACGTGAATCTGATACCCATGATAGCATTGAACATGCGGCCTCTACATTGCACGCACGGGAAACTAACGCCCAGAGAGAGGAACAGGCTGTATGAAGGACAGCAGGTGACCTGGCCACTCTCACCCGGTGCCCTTCCCCTCTGTCACCATGTCCCCCTTGTTCACTGTGGACGTGGGGGTGCCCCCTTCCTGTCTTCAGGGCTCACCCGAGTCATTGCTGAAATGGGGACAGGGGCGGTGCTTGCCACCCACCTCACAGGAGCAGCTAAGGTAACACACCATTCACGGTAAGGTTCTGACCAGCATGTATCCACCAGGGCTGCAAACACATCTGCAGCTCCAGGCCTGCGGCTTTAAGATTTTACCCCCTGGAGCTCTGAGAGCACCGATGGAGTAGATGTGGATGTCTTAGTTTATCATAGAGAAAACAGGCTTGGAGAGGTTTTATTACTTGCCTGAGGGCCCACTAATAAGAGAAGGGAGGATTTAAACCCACCTCTTTGGACTCGAGTCCCCTGCTCCTTCTGCCACCCTGTGCTCCTGCCAGTCAGATTGGGTCTGGCAGGGTCACGTGCCTCCCCCATTAGACTAGGTCTGATGTGCCTCCAGCATCACGCTAGGTCAGGATCATCTGTGCCTCCCCCATCACACTGGGTCAGGGCCATTTGTGCCTCCCCCATCACACTGGGTCAGAGCCATCTGTGCCTCCTCCATCAGACTGGGTCAGAGCCATCTGTGCCTCCCCCATCACATTGGGTCAGGGCCATCTGTGCCTCCTCCATCAGACTGGGTCAGGGCCATCTGTGCCTCCCCCATCACATTGGGTCAGGGCCATCTGTGCCTCCTCCATCAGACTGGGTCAGGGCCATCTGTGCCTCCTCCATCAGACTGGGTCAGAGCCATCTGTGCCTCCTCCATCAGACTGGGTCAGAGCCATCTGTGCCTCCTCCATCAGACTGGGTCAGAGCCATCTGTGCCTCCCCCCATCAGACTGCATCAGGCCCAGCTATGCCTTCCCCCTCAGATTAGATCAGGGCCTCATCTGTTCCTCTCCCATTAGACTTGGTCAGGGCCATCTGTGCCTCTCCCATCAGACCAGATCAAGGCCATCTGTGCCTCTCCCATCAGACTGGGTCAGGGCCATCTGTACCTCTCCCATCAGACTTGGTCAGGGATGTCTGTGCTTCCCCCATCAGATTGGATCAGAGCCTCATTTGTTCCTCCCCCATTAGATTGTGTCAGAGCCATCTGTTCCTCCCCCATCAGACCAGATCAAGGCCATCTGTGCCTTTCCCATCAGACTGGGTCAGGGCTGTCTGTGCCTCCCCCATCAGACTAGAAACTACCTGGGACTGGGACTGGGCAGTATCTGAGTCTCTGGGCATCTCTGAAACTGGCCCAGAGTGGAAAAGCCTGGCACACACTCCCCTCACTGGCCTGGGAGCTCCTAGAGGACAGAGCCATGGACTGCCTCTGGGCAGGGTGGCAGGGAGCTGGTGTGCCCAGCAGAGAGGCTCAGCCCAGGGCGCAGCGGGGACACTCCAGGCCCTCACAGCCTGGCCAAGCCAGCAGGGGTTGGGGGATGCCTCCAGGCTGGTGAGGGTTGAGTGACCAGAGCATCACATGGGGCACCCATGTGGGGTTTGCCTCTGAGGCCACAGTCTCCCAGGTTTCACTGATTAGTTGAGAATTCCCCTCGTCTTTGAAGAGGTCTCACTGCTGGGGCAGGTTTGTGGCTGGCTCCTGCCTGTGCCCCTGCGGACCACGCACATGGACTTAGCTCAGGCTCTCAGGCACCCAGCACAGCCCCGCCACTCCCTGTCGCGGTGGCTGGCAGTCCTCCCTTCCCTCCTCCCCAGAGAGGGCCTCTGTTCTTGGGACTGCGAACCTCATAAAATCTGTTCAGAGTGGCCACTTCCCCTCATCTTCGTTGGGAATCTCACGACAGTCTCCTCTTTCCAATTAGCAGGGTGAGGTGGCGCCCGTCCCAGCCCCCTGCCCTCCCGGCTCCTGTCCCCTCCCACCCGCCTCTCACGCGGTCTGGCCACGTCTGCACGACAGGCTGAGCCGGAGCCCCAGTCCCGGCGCCCCTGCAAAAATGAGAAAAAGCTGCATCCCTGCGGCCCACACCAGGTCCTGGGTCACAGCTTCAGCTCAGCCGTGGACCGACATGAGCTCTTAGTCTCAATCTTCCCATCTGTGAAACAGGTTTGGGGCCCATTGTGAGCTGACAGGGTCCCCTCCCATTCCCCCAGCACTTCTGGAGATCTCTCTAACCAGAAGCCACTTCCCCGGGCCCTCTCGCTGGCCTTGATCACGTCTTCAGTGACGTTCCTCTGGATAAAAGAATCAGCCTGTCTGCTTCCTTTGAAGTCGCTGGCTGGAGTCACGAATATCTTTCCCATAGAGCATTCTTCTGTCCCGGCCTCCTGGGCTTCTGAGCTCTTCCAGGAGGCGGCCAGGGTCCTGGAAATAGGTCCTGACCAGCTGCCCCCGGAGGTGAGCCCAGTGACACTCCTGATTCAGCTAGACAGCCCCAAGTTCAAAGCCTGCTCCGGATGAGCCAGCCCTCCCCTGCCCTGGGTTTCCTCGCCTCTCGCACGCAGGCTGATGGCTGTCTTCCTTCTAGCTCTAGATCAGCCAGAACTCAGTGCGTGGAGGCTGCTCTACCCCCCAGCAGGTCGCAAGCCATGAAAACACTGATTTTTCACCCCATTAAACCTGTGATGTCAGGTAGGACCACCCTACCGTGGACTGAATGGTAGGTGCTAAGCAGATATGTCCACCCTGGCCTGCAAATGTCACCTTATTTGGAAAAAGGGACTTTGTGGATGGAAGTTAAGCATCTTGAGATGCAGAGATCATCTTGGATTATCCAGGTAGGACCTAAATCCAATGGCAAGCCTCCTTCTAAAAGGCAGGTGGAGGCCGGGCACGGAGGCTCATGTCTGTAATTCTAGCACTTTGAGAGACTGATGTGGGCGGATCACTTGAGGTCAGGAGTTCGAAACCAGCCTGGCCAACATGGTGAAACCCTGTCTCTACTAAAAATACAAAAAAATTAGCTGGGCATGGTGGCGGGCACCTGTAATCTCAGCTTCTCGGGAGGCTGAGGCACAAGAATCGCTTGAACCTGGGAGGCGGAGGTTGCCGTGAGCTGAGATTGTGCCACTGCACTCCAGCCTGGGCAACAGAGTGAGACTGTCTCAAAAACAAAACAAAACAAAGAGGCAGGTGGAGGGAGGTTAGGCAGAAGAGGACGGGGCCGCTGACTAGAGGCTGAGATGGGAGAGGTATGCCCCCCAGGGGCTGGAAGAGGCAAAGAATGGATTCTACCCCAGTCCTCTGCCAGATTTTGGGCTTCTAGACTCCAGGACTGTGAGTGAATACATGTCTGCTGTTTCAAGCTACCCAGTTTCAGAGAATTTGTTACAGTGGGCTCAGGAAACTATTATAAGCCCATTTTACAGACTAAAAAACGGAGGACAGAAAGCAGATAAATCTGTGCAAGGTCAGCCTAGGAGTCAATGGGAAGCTGGGGCCTAACCCTAAGCCTAGCAAGGGAGGGGGCCCGGCAGGGGCAGCCTTGAGGCTGGGGGGCTGACAGTGCTCACCCCCCAGGGCAGCCACTGCCCGAGCTGGCCCCCCACCACCACTTTTTTTTTTTTTTTTTTTGAGATGATGTCTCGCTCTGTCACCCAGGCTGGAGTACAGTGGCACCATCTCAGCTCACGGCAACCTCCACCTCCTGGGTTCAAGGGATTCTCTGGCCTCCTGAGTAGCTGGGGTTACAGGTGCCCACCACCACCCCCAGCTAATTTTTGTATTTTTAGTAGAGATGGGTTTCACCATGTTGGTCAGGCTGGTCTTGAACTCCTGACCTCAGGTGATCCACCCACCTCGGCCTTCCAGAGTACTGGGATTACAGGCATGAGCCACCACGGCCAACTTTGCCCTGGACTTTTTAAAACGTAGAGATGAGGTCTTACTATATTACCCAGGCTGGTCTCAAACTCCTGAGCTCAAGTGATCTACCCACCTCGGCCTCGAAGAGTGCTGGGATTACAGGCATGAGCCACCGCACCCGGCCTTGGCCCTTCCTTCTAACCATGGAACCCTCAAGCTCCGGGGACGTCACTATGGGAGAGCTCCCCCAGGCCAGGACAGAAAGAGGACACAGAGGGCCCAACCCTCCACCCCGCACCTAATGCTGTGTCTCGGGCGGGTACAGTGGTTAGAACCAGGGTTTGGGGCTGAGGCTCCATCCTGGCCACCTTTTGCTGGGGCACCTGGGGCAGGGTTCGTGACTCCTCCAGGTGTGAGTCTTTTCATTTTGTGAGTGAGGCTCCCTGATCCTTCCTCTAGGGGCTCCGGTGACCACAGAAAAAGACAAGGGGAGTAACCTGCGCTGCCCTCGGCTCAGCCACAGCATCTTTTGGAAACACTCTCCCTCCAGCACCCTCTGGCTGTCCCCTGCATCCCCATCTGCAGAGCGGGTAAAGTAAGCCCATGGATAGGAAGGCAGGGGAGCAGCGCGGCTGGGGGCAGTGGGACAGGGGTGTACTGTCCTGATGGTGAGCAGAGGGGTTAAAGGCAGGGTTTACTTTTTGTTGTTGTTTTTGAGATGGGGTCTTGCTCTGCCACCCGGGCTGGAGTACAGTGGCGCAATCTCAGCTCAATGCAACCTTCACCTCCCAGGCTCGAGTGATCCTCCCACGTCAGCCTCCAAAGTAGCTGGGACTACAGGCATGTGCCACCATGCCTGGCTAATTTTTGTATTAGCAGAGGTAAAGTTACATTCTATCACCCAGGCTAGTCTCAAACTCCTGGACTCAAGCAAACCTCCCGCCTCAGCCTCCCAAAGTGCTGGGATTACAGGCATGAGCCACCATGCCCGGCCAAGGCAGGGGTCTTTACAGTTACCCCAGTCTGCAGTGAAGAGAGGGAAACTGAGGCAGGGCCCTCGAAGTTGTGTGCACTGGGGGCTGGTATCTGGGATCACATCATGTTCCCATCTTCGGCCTGTGTGTGTGTGAGGGCCCCGCCTTCCCACACCCATCCTCCTGCATTCCCCGCCACTCCCCCGGCCCCCAGGAGCTGGGCTTACCCTTCAGCTTCTCCCCAAACATGGTCAGGAACACCGTGAAGTTGATGGGCCCGGGGGCCTCCTTCACCATGGCCTCCAGTTCCTCATTCTTGACATTGATTCGGCCTGGAGGAGATGAGAGATGGGGGCACCCGGGAGGATACGAGAGAACAGAGCTTGGACCTCAGAGGGTTCCTCAGAGCCTCCCCACTCGGCTGCCCACCTGCTCACCACTCAGCCCTCAGGCTCTGCTGCCTTGCTGGGGGGCTCTTTGGGGGGCATTCAGGCCACAGTCAGCTTCCGGCTGCCCCCAGCCTCATGGGAAGGGGAGCAAGTCACTCTCATCCCCATTTTACAGTTGAGAAAACTGAGGCCCAAGAAGGTGCAGCTGAGATGCACAGGGTGCCCCAGGAGGGGGTCAGTGTATGCCTGGATGTCGGCATTCCCTATGGTTCCGGGGGATACTCAGATTCCCAGGGGCTCAGGGTTTGGTTACGTCCATTCCGCCATCTACATGCCCCATGGGTGACTTCAGGCTCTTCCCTGGATGCTTAGAGGGGGCAGAAACCTCTCTGAGTCTTTCCCCTGACTCAGCTTCTCCCTGCTCTCCTGGCCCCTCCCTACACTCAGGGCCCCCTACACCAGGCTCAGGCTGCTACTCCTGTCCCTGGAGTGTCCTCCCCTTCCCTGGAGTCTTTCTCCAACCCCCAGGAAGATCCCCTGACTTTCCAGGCAGCGGCCACCTTGCCCTGCGCTCCCCGGCACAGGAACCCCTCACCCTCACTGAGGGCACTGCCCGGCTGGCTCCTGCCGCCCACTCTCTCCAGATAGTGTGGCCGCAAGCTCCCCTGGTTGCTGGCTCACCCACCCAGTGCGGCAAAGGTGTCCCTCAAGTCCTCTTTGTCAATGAAGCCATCGCGGTTCTGGTCCATGATGGTGAAAGCCTGGCAGAGACACGAATGGTGAGTGGCAACCCACCCTTCCAAGCCCAGCCACCTCCTTGAAAGGCTGTCCTCCTGCCGACTGCTGTCCAAGAGGTCAGGCCAGGTCCCTCTGGCAGCCCAGGTGGGATGGGCTCCATCCCTAACCCCTCATTTCAGGCTCACAGCAATCCCGGTTTGCAGAAAGGGAAACTGAGACTCAGAGAGAGAAATGCCTTGCCTGAGGTCACACAGCAAGCCCAGGCTCAGGTATAGAGAGAGGAAAAGGCCGCTCGAAGGCAACAGGTCACACACCCAGGCTCTGGGCCGTGGCTGTGGCCGTGGTGGCCTCAAAAAATGGTGGCATTGGCTAGGCATGGTGGCTCATGCTGGCAATCCTAGCACTTTAGGAGGCTGAGGCAGGAGAATTGCTTGAGGCCAGGAGTTTAAGACCAGCCTAGGCGGCTGGGCGCGGTGGCTCACGCCTGTAATCCCAGCACTTTGGGAGGCCGAGGTGGGTGGATCACGAGGTCAAGAGATCGAGACCATCCTGGTCAACATGGTGAAACCCCGTCTCTACTAAAAATACAAAAAAATTAGCTGGGCATGGTGGCACGT